>JAECUM010028624.1:0-49570 GCA_016617855.1 Megalonaias nervosa | reverse complement strand
GCCGGCCTGGGCTGGCTGCCTCAAAGTGTCCTTGGGAAGGCCCCATTACTTTCATATAATGTAGCCAATAATGTATTAAAAGTGCAGTAAAAATCAAAACAAAAAACATAATCACCATCACCCTCACAGCAATAACAAAAACAACAATTCGGAAAGTTAACACAGTAAATCAATGAGTATAAGTACTTTTAAACAAAAAAATTTAAATAAATTAAAAATGAGCAAAGTGAAATAAATTCTTTATGATATTAACTAACAGTGAAATAAATAAATTCTTTATAATATGAACCATTAACTTCATGCTTGTGTTAAATCTGGCTAGAGTTGAAATAACTTTTGTATGCAAGTTCAACCAAATGGCAATAGTCATGAACTTGTATTCAATCATTCTTCCATTTGGAGAATAACAACTACACCTAAAATCAAGCAATTTCTCAACAAATGTTTATCAGACATTACACACTAATTTAGTTCTTTATATATTTCCTTCATATTTCCACATTTTTAAGCAAGTGTTTCAGGTCACAGGCAACTACCCATTGTATGAGCTATGGAAGCAGCCTATATTTGCTGTTAAATTGAATCCATATTTAAAGAATTATGGCACTGGCAGACTGAAAATAATAATTACCTAGAAATAATGTATACAATATTATGGACATATTGGATGCAAAAGTAGGCTTGAATTTTAAAATACTTATATTTGATCACTGTCACCACAAATGTACTACTGTATGTAATAGGGGAGATATCACAGGGCCAAATATTTATTGTGGGCACCTACAAGGAAATTTTTCTCAAACTAAAATGAGCCACACAGAACATAATTTTTGGCATTTTAACAACAGGCATATTATTATTGGCCCCAGAGGACACCCTCAAAGATCTCTGTAATTTTTTCTGGTTGTGAATGATGATGCTGCTCTTTGCTTGTGCAGCACAGAGAAAATCCCAATATATCTAAGTACAACTTTTAGGCAGACTGTGATACCTTATCTGTACAGAGAAAATCCCAATATATCTAAGTACAGCTTTTAGGCAGACTGTGATACCATATCTGTACAGAGAAAATCGCAACATATCTAAGTACAGCTTTTAGGCAGACTGTGATACCATATCTGTAGAGAAAATCCCAATACATCTAAGGACAGCTTTTAGGCAGACTGTGATACCATATCTGTACAGAGAAAATCCCAATATATCTAAGGACAGCTTTTAGGCAGACTGTGATACCATATCTACACAGAGAAAATCCCAAATATTTAAGGACAGCTTTTAGGCAGACTGTGATACCATATCAGTACAGAGAAAATCCCAATATATCTAAGGACAGCTTTTAGGCAGACTGTGATACCATATCTGTACAGAGAAAATCACAATATATCTTGGTACCAATGTTAAGCAGATAGTAATATTGTATCAAATTTTCTGTTAAATACAGCAACTACTGTAGAAGAAATATGACTTTCAAAGACTTTAGTAAAGAAATGTAACACTGTTGAGGCATGCACCGTCAGAAAAGTAATACTGATATTTTACCATTTACAGGTGAGGAAACAGTCTGAGTTAATTAGAAAGCATTAGGATCTATGGAAATCTAACTTACGGGAATGGCCAGATATGGATTTTCATCTAGATATCCCATCTTCATGACTGCATCCTCCCAATAAGATATAGCCTGTTGCAATGTCTCCAGACCTGTAAAATTACACACATGTTAATTAATAAAACCACTTACATTAGTGATGTTGGGTAGTCATAATACATTTCTACAAGAATTATGTTGGGTACTTGATGTAAAATCTGATGAGATGGGAGGGGGAAGTAATTATACCACTTCATTACATTACATGCATGTGGTGAGGTGATCAAAACGCATATAAAAGCTTTATGCTGACCAGTCCATTGAACATTGGATAGGTGGTGCATATCAATTCCTTCTGACCTCCACAAACCTAGATATTTTATTCAGAATATAGTCCTCAGGTCATGTCAACAAAATCGTATAAATCACTACCTATTATTGTTCTTCAATAATTTTATATTTACAGCTCAATCAGAAAACACTATATCCATTCAAGAAACTAAATCTACTGCACAGTTATATGCATGCATTTTATTTACATATGGGAATGGTTCAGAAACATGACAAGTGGTTTAAAATATGACCTACCATGAACATTCTGACCTGTAATCAGAACTATTCCCTGAATAATTGTCATAATGTGGCATAAAAAAAACAAACATTTTAAACCTTCAGGCTCAGTCCTGGAAACTAAATAACTGGCCAGTCTGTGAGCCTGCAGCTTAGCAGAAGGGTAGATTTAATAAACTGTTTCTCTCTCTCTCCCTCTCTATGTATGTATGTATGTATGTATGTATGTATGTATGTATGTATATATGTAGATAGATAGATAAAAATTTATTTAAAATATTGGTTAACTCTTACAAAGGACAACTTTATGTATGCATGGGCAAGATTGTGCGAATTGAGCAGCATGTTCACAATGTAGGTTACCTTTCAAATCTCAATAATTTTTTAAAACTTTTTTTAATATAAGTACCGAGTTGGCAGAGTTGCGGTGGTGTCATGTTGGTGGTATCTGTGGCACCATGTGTGATGGTGGAGGCAGTGCCAGTGGACGCAGCTCCCAGACTTGACGTGGAGCCGCTTAATGACCTCTGTTTTAGAAGGGAGCGAAAGGAGCTTGGACTGCTACTTCTTTTACTTCTGAGAGGTATATCTGAAATTTCCAATAAAATTTTTGTTTCTTTCTCAAAATGTGTAGTCTTAGTAAATTCTGCCATAATCCTATTCATATTTTTTTCAGTGTCAACATTTCTTTTCATACCTCTGTACGGGATCCAACCATGGCTCGTTGCTTGGAAGCTATCAAGATCCTCACTCATTAACTACTTATCTACTTGCTGGAGATAAAGGATAATATAAACATAAAAGATTCAAATATACACATGCATTTTTGCAATACTAACCCCTGGACAAGGCCATACCCCTAGAGGACCAGAGATAAGAAAAATCACACCAGTTAAAATTTTTAACAAAAATTAATACATGTACAAACCAGTCTAAACCAAATACAAGGATCCAAAGTCATTATTTTCTACTGTGTAATAAGAGTTACACAACATAAAGCATGTACAAATGTTCAAACAAGGATAAAAATGCAAACCTTTCTTTTTAAAAAAAGAAATGAGGAGAAAAAAAATCATGTACAGTGACAATCAGTTACCTCCATTAGGACTATGAGGGACAGGAATTCTCCCTGTCTTCAGATACTCTTGTGCCTTCCTACTCCTTTCTTCCTGACCTGTTTTTCTCCTTTTTCTCCGAAAAATAGCAGCTAAAACTGCAATCAAGGCCAATCCCACCCCAACAGTCAATGTTACTTTATGGGGAAAACGATTAAGTCTGCCTGGAATTGCCCGCAACGAGCTGAGAGAAATATTGGGGAGATAAGAAGACATCTTGCTTGCTGTAATCACATTATCATGCTGAAATGAAAAAAACAAAATAAAAGTAAAGATAAATATATTTTCAATGTTGCACATATACTCCCAAGAGCTTTGTCCCACCTCCTCCAAAACTGGGAGACACAACAATTTAAAGAGACAAATGGAAAATAGCACACAGTACTTAACTGCACTAATTAGTGCTTAAAACACGATAAAATCAAATCTGCTTTGATAGTTTTACCTCCTGACCATTGTCATCTACACTGAAATATTTCCTTTTCTATTGACACTTACATGTACATTATCAAAACCCCCCCCCATGTTTTTCCTATTGCACTTGTTTTAATATTAGGGTATGGAGGTCACTTTTTTGTTTTCAACATGGAGGAATAATTGCTATGGTTGGCAATGAGAAAATGGGATGGCTGGCTGACTGCAGATTTGTTTTTGTTTGGCGTAATAGCTATATATAAATTGCTCCAGTAAATCATGAAAATATTAACATGTCTGAATGTCTGCTTAACCTGAAAAGAGCTGCACCATGGAATTTTCTGTTACAGATCTTGCTCCCATTTAACTTCAGTGCTCACTCATTATCTACCAGCATTTATTATAATAATTATCACATTTTTTAAATTACTTTTTAATTCAAATTAATTAATTAATTTATTAATTAATGTATCATTGATTAAATGACATTGTTTTATTAGAATCAACACAGCCTCTTTTGCTATTATCCAAACCTCGAAATAAATCAAATCTTTGTCACCATAGGTGTGCCTTCAACCTTGAAAACTTGGTTACATTACCGGTGTTTAGAGACTACATATAACACGAATATTCCGACAAATATGTTTAAAATGGATATCAATTGCCATCATACAGTTTTTATCATCTTTAGTGACTGGCAATTACTAGCCATCAACACAGGCATGGACATGCAATTTAGAAATGTTTCAATCTTTTATCTGATGCAAAAATGTGCACATTGTGTGCACTAAGGTCAAGATTTGGGTGACATAGGGCAAACAACTGTGGCAAACCCATGATCATGTTCTCAAGGTGCAACACCATATTTTGTAAAGTTACAGACTTGTAAATCCATTTTACTGACATTCTGACTGAAATCTTAATGTGACTATAAAAAAGATTAGATATGTTAAAGCACTCCAGATTTTTAAAAAAATACACGGTACAACAAAGGCATGAGGCCTCTGAAGAAGCACTTTCCCTTTCTGAAAATTTGCTTGCACTGAAAAGTCTTCTGTACTATCACAAAAGAAGCATCATCTGGCCTTTGGGCAAGTAACTATGGAGGAAAATGGTCCATATAAGATGACAGGTCCTGGATACTGAGTTAACCTCTTTTGGGAGCAGTGGCTACACACTGCAATAGGCATGCATACATGACATGCGCATGTGTAGTCATGGTTCTACAATAACATACTCAACGGTCCTACTTTATCACATAGTTCCATGATATGCATCAATCAGCTGATATGCTGGAACGTTCTGCCTATTGGCAATAGTGTGATGGCTATATGAAAGCTCTACTGGACCCAGTCCAGCTTTGTGTAGTCTACTGGATTAATATCTTCAAATGGCATTCCTTAGTAGATGGGAAAAAGTTGTGTATTTAGGATCATTCCTCAATTAGGTTACTGAAGTAGACTGTTATTTTCTGTATAACCATGTTGGTCCCATTACTTATCCAGTCCCAGTTCAGTCTATGGGAACTTGTTACATCTCTACATTGAACAGAAAAAAAGGAATGCAATATGTTTAATTAAGAACACAAAATTAGGAACTGTCTGGAAATCTTATAAGGCAGCTCATGACTGAAAACATGTCACCAAACTGGGATTGGGTTAGGCTTGGGAAAGAATTCTTTTATACCACCACCCCACCAATACTTCACTCTCTATCCGTAACTCTGACTCTCAGTCTCTGCCTTTATATACTGGATTTGGTTTTTATTCCTCTGCAAGAGCATCAGGTTCTACAAGGTGGCAAAAATATAAAATATCATTGTTTGCTAATGGGTTCCATGCAGTCTATGATGCAGTCCCACTATCGTTTCTTCATATGCTCTGCCCATCACGGCATGACAAAAATTCTGGGCATGAATGATATCAGAAAATTTGAAGAAATTCCATCTTTGAAACAAATTAAGAAAAATAGAAAAGGAAGACTGAAGAAAGAAGAAGATACTGACTACTTTCAACAATTCAATTTGTAATCTTAACTCGGAAAAGTTTTACTGTATTCTGGAAGCCTATTTTTTTCTTACATTTTGCAATGAAGGTTGATGGCTAGGGATGGGTGGGAGTTAAAGAGATCAAGCTGTCTGGCTCTAGAGCTCACTGCAAACCTTTGACACTATAAGTCACTGGAAGTCTCAGATGCCAGAAATTGGGGTCATGATAGGAAATTTGGAGGTCCGGGTGCAGGATTGTCAGGTGAGAAAATATAATCAATTAATAGGCAAACAATAATTAGAACCAAAATCAATCAATAAAATTTATTAAAGTAAATTTTATTTGCTACAATTATTGCTATCTTTGCTTTCATTTAATGGGGCACACTACAAATATT
The DNA here is from genome assembly GCA_016617855.1 of Megalonaias nervosa. Classification (NCBI taxonomy): domain Eukaryota; kingdom Metazoa; phylum Mollusca; class Bivalvia; order Unionida; family Unionidae; genus Megalonaias; species Megalonaias nervosa. Next base: position 43,501 of record JAECUM010028624.1, on the reverse strand, counting down.
ATGAACTTCTGAGAGAGTGGCGGTTGTGAGGTGAGGTTGTTTACATTAGCAACATGCACAATGAAGAGAATGTTGGCATACCCTCTAAGTTACTTTCATGTACTGTAGCTGAAATTTCATTGCATACTGTACTTGTGTAAATTGTACATGATCTAAGCACAAAGCTAACAATAATGACTGCTCCCTTGTGCTCAAATAATCAGACTGAATTAGTCCAAAGAAAGCGATCTGGAGCAGTTAGTAAAATAGGGAAAATTAATTTTTCCACACAGGACAATACAAGCTTCTGAAAGTGCAATGACTGATTTACCAACTATATAAAATGTAAAAAAAGTTAAAAGCTCTCTTTTTTACAATTTAACTCTGAAGTCCAGGATGTGAAAATGACCATGTGGAGCTAGCAGTGTTTTGAAAGGCGCACATCTGAAGTAAGGCCAAGCTCTATACTCTATAACCCATGTTATACACATCAATCATACATCAATATAAAGGGAATTAAAAGTTCTTTGAATAATACCTAAGGCTTTTTATAAATAGCCAGTATAACCAATGATGAAAAGCAAGGAAATTCTTTTTTATGTAAAAATCTGACCCTGTGCAAAATGCTAAACTATATAGCACCGAATGAATGTCCACTTTATCATCATCTCACATTTTCAATATGAAAATTCCTTATTTCCTGTGATATAGTTACCCTTTCTGACAATTTAGCTTTTTTTTCCCTTATACCTTATTGGGGAAAATTTATAATAATCAACAGCTAGTTTTTAAAGGTGAACTTAAAATATCTGGGATCCAAAACTAGCATTGAAAGATCCATGAGAAACAGAAAGCTCTTACATAGAGATATGTTACCCTACTAGAGTAGGGCCTGCAGCTGGATTTAAAGTTGGATGGTGAGTTGCCAAAGTAGGCAGGGGAGAACAAGCATAAAGAAAAAGCATCCAGGTAAATCACCCAGTTCACAGCGATTAAGGAAACTCCTGCCCTACCAGTGTGTATCTGCCTGATATCAAAGCCACCAATGAAACCAGAAAATGGACAATCTTGAACATAGTAACTCAGCCATTACATGTCCTAAGTGAGTCAACCCAGCCCTATCTATGGCAACATGGACCAATTTGGGAAACAACTTGTGCCAAGAATTTTATGTTTGAACATTATTCAAAGTACATCAGATCATTTTCAGTGCCAGTAAAACCATGTGCTAAACCATGAATGAATTAAAATCCATATGTGAGCTAATGGTTAGCCCAGTCCAAGTTCAGTAACTACTGTTTGTATGTATGTATGCATGTAGTGATGTTTCACAGCACCCAGCATAATCCTGGCTTTATGATGCCAACTAATGAAAAATTAAACAAAAACTTTAAGAAATTAAACCCTTCCAAATAAATGTAAAAATGAGGTACAACAAGATAAAATATAAAAGTAAACAGTCAAATTCTACAAAAGTTATATAAAATAAAATAATAAAGGTAAAACATGCCAAATCCTTAAAACATGAGTGAGATCGGCCAAGGGGAGTAACTACTCCAACTGAGTTGTCCTGAGATGAGTTATCCATATGATATAATTCATAAAATATGCTGCATTCCTATAGTAAATAAAAAGAAAATCACAAGAATTTTACTATTGTACTTTGAATATCATCTAGATCAGTTTTCACTCCTGTGTAACTATCCAAATATCTAGGAGTATAAGAGGAACCTAAAAAGGCACAAATATTTCCAAAGCAAATGCCAAGTTTTGCCACAAAAAAAATAATTCCATGAAGGGCTTGCACACCAGAACACTGCACTTTTTTCCATTCTGGATCTGGAAAATAGTCTGTACCTATTAATAACTAGTATTTTTAAGTCCCCTCCATCTTTTAATGTGTTCATTCCAAACTGATAAAAGTGTGATTCATTTTAAATTGTCCATTTCAGCTTGAACCTTTGTTACAAATTACTTAATGCATTTTAAGTATAAAACACCCTCGACAATACGTTACACTCAAAAACTTTGGTGCCTCCGTGATTGAAAATAAACGGCAACGGCATAAACCCCTGAATTTTACAAATCCGTTGTGTTCTTTTTATCAAAATCTACTGGAGAATTCTGCTTGCTTTTGACGATCGCTAACGTGAACATAGGACGAATCTAGAATACAGTAGAACCAAATGGAGACACGAAATTAGGGTCCACCGAAAATAGGGATACAACCTTTTATGTCCTTGTGGGGATATCTGATGATCCATGTACATTGTTCATGTAGAATTTAGTAATAATTCAACTACATCATGCCAACTCTCTGGCAAGAGTCACCAAAATCTGAACAGCTACAACGAGAGCTTTAGCAAATCTTCCTCACAGAAAACAAAATATATGTTGTGTTGAGCCTACTACCGATATCAACGCTAACTCAGATCCATTGACGTTAGGAGTCAGTATTGAACACGGTCTATTTGCTAACTGAGGATGCTTATCAACAGGAAACACCAAACAGGACGGAAAGTGCTATCCGTGGATTCTACAAGAGAATGGTTGATATTATTAATATAATTTTTATTAATACGAATAAATAACATTATCATAGAGATTTATACAATTTTGAGTGATGATTGATTACCTCTCTCTTCTTACAAATAGAAGAAGAAGATGTGGAGGAGGCCCTTAATAATTAAGTAGGCTGACGAGCTGCGTGCAGGTACCTAAATGCAACGGCAACACACTTGAAACAAAAATGAGACTGAATAAGGAATGTTTGAATATGATCAATTTCGCCAACATGCTAAAACCTTTTTTCAGATTATAAGGATGAAAATTGTATATTTTTTTTTCTTCTAAAATGCAGCATTACATGTACAGTTGCATTTTTTAAACCTGTACTAATTTGTATGATGCCTTCTCTACGTATATCAAAGAGCAAACAATAAAGAATGGTCAACACTATCTTGAGTACGGTTTGTACACTCTAGCCTTAGATTTACTTTAGTTTAGTTTAGCTCGAATTTGTTTTGGGTTTCGCTTTTTAAGTGGCAAGTCATACAGGATCAGTGCCTCATTAAACCCTGTGGAGGCCCCTAGGCACCTAGGCAGTTGAAATCTCGGGGGCCCCCCTCGCAAATTATCTCCTAATACGTTTTTAATTTTACAAAGGCGTGGGGTCCATAGGCCGGTACCTATTCTGCCTATTTGTTAATCCGGCACTGAACAGCTATTTCAGTCAAACCATATCAACACAAACCTAAACCAGACATTTATATTTCCGTATATTACCATTTCGTTTAGGAATATCAACAAATTACAGTTAAAATTAAGCAATCACTATACCAGCCAGACTTCAAGATATTATTTCACAAACTAAAAATCAAAATGTACTTGATCAAGAAGACTATGGAAACTATTGATGATAACTAATTTTAATTTTGTGTTTATAAAACAAAGCTAATGACACAAATATATTTTGATTAAATTCTATGTTTTTCAGAGAGGTGCTAGAAATTATTCATTAGTTGAAGAGAAAACAACAATGTTAGTATCAAAAGATAATTCCCATTTCTTTACAAGTTTGGATCAAAAAAGTCTTATCAAAAGTAGCTGCGTTGAAGAATAACGTCTAAGTGAATAAGATTACTAATAAAACGATTTAAAACATCAACAATATATTTTCCATGTTTTAGATATGCAGATCTTCATAGTTCAATTAAAGATGATCATGTGGAAATAACCAACATCAGTGTTACAGCAAGACGGTTACGATGAAGAAATAAATGATGTATTTGATGTGGATACGTGCACAAATCAGTGTTGGGATAATAGCAAAATATATCTTAAAACTTTGCAAGGGCATTCTATAACTTTTTTGAGATATCGAATTATTCTGAACACAAATTCGTTTTGAAATGACACGTTGGTAACACGGTATCTGAAACAGATCCTTTAGAATTAGGTATATGAAAACGGGCACTTGACATAAATCTGAAATCATGTAAATGTTTCAAAGAATCGAATTAATGTAGTAAATTGCTTTTGAAAAATATGAAGTACGTGTTTTAGATTGTCGTCATGTTGGCTTGTTAAAAAAACTAAAGGCAACGTACCAATCATAAAACTTATCAGTTTGTTGTGTTGCGTTTATGCAAATATCAGTGACTTGCGTGAACAAATTACAGTCGAAAACAAGAAAAGAAATGTAATGAATTGAAAGAATAATTAATCAAACAGTCTACCCAACTACTACGCAAATAAAGAAGGAAAATATTTCCATTCAAAGAGTTTATGTAAGTATGAATAAACAGTGACAGCGTTAACATGCAGGCATTTAAAGAAAAACAACACTGGATAAAAAAAAAAACAAAAAAAAACAAAATGATAGTATTGCATGTTTGTTTGTTTCTTTAATATTCATGGTCTGGAAAAGGAAACAAGTTAGAAGAAACGCACGATTTTTTTTTTTTTTTTAAAGAAATGTTCAACGAAAGAGTTTCGTGATATAGAGTTTCGTGAGGGAGAAGAGTTTTGCAAACGAAAAGTTTAGGATGTGCCGCAAAAGGAAAGCAGTGAATACCGTTCAACTTACTCCGACAAAAATGAACAATTATTAAAACATCTGTTAAAACTAGAATTTAATACATTTAAATATTTTCAGTTTTAACATGGAATGAGCCGTTGGTTATGTATAACTAACTACAGAACTTTCCAATATCCTGAACAACACACTGACACATTTATCACGCTTTGTTATTGTTTGTGTTGTTTAAATGAAACATACAATTAGTACCCGCTAATGCGATAGACCGTAAAAATATAGGGGTGATTGTATGGCTAATGATAACATAATAGTCAAACTCAAACAACCACTTCGATAAACTAATTTAATATAAATAGGTAATATATCCTACTGTAATTATAAATGGACAGAACGGCTATGTCTTCTATGTGGTTGGGGGTAGGGTGGGGTGAGGGGCTATGTTATCACGGCGTCAAGTGAGGTAGACAGATTCTTCTGGGTATCCCTAAAAATGTACATTACCATATGAAAGAAGATTCCAGTCTCTAACAATAAAATGGTTACACGCATTAATTGCACAGCAAAATATGCACTTACTGAAGGGACGAACTGTATATAGACTCATTGAAAAGGTCGCCAGTTAATTTATTTGAAGAAAAAAGTGTTATGTAATGTCATCAAATTCTAAACCAATTATGCCGGAAAAATATTGTCTCCAATATTTCTCTAAATGTTTATAATAACATCAGGATTTAAGCAAGGCTATAGATCTCAGACGATAGTTATTTTGCTTACGATAGATAATTTTATAAGTTTAAGAGTGTGTGTGTGTGTGTGTGTGTGTGTGTGTGTGTGTGATAAATCCTTTGAAAGTTTTAATAATTCAAAAGTAATAATTCGTTTTGTCGTCATAATCATTGTCGTTAGTGTCGTCATCCGGTCTGACCTAAGATATATAAGATGCCGATTTTAAGAAATTATTATTATTATTATTATTATTATTTGGGAACATTGAATTAAAAAAAACAAAAAACAACAACAACAACAAAAACTAAGGTGAATGCATCATTTTTGATATGTTAAACTTATAATGATATTATTTCAAAACATTAAATGAACTTTATGTACATTGAGTTTTAATTTATATTGCCAGGCTACCTGGGCTAATTGGAGACATCATACCATTGGTGTAAGCCACAACACTGAGGCCCCCATATTGACACGACATGTAAAGCATGTTTTGGATTATGTAGGATATCACGTACATCCGTTATCGGAAACCGAATTTTGATTGGTCTACGTATTACATTCACCTTTGCTATGTGGGTTGTAGTTGCAAAATGGAGAATCACGTAGTGTTACATAGCGGCTACCATCACCCAGTTCTTCGATCATGGCAGACAACTAACACCAGCATTACGATAGATAATTTTATATATCCATTGTTTATTGTGTAAGTTATATGCTGTGAAGTTTCGAAGCTTTTAACTCGAATTTTAGCTTTAAAATTGGAGGTGAATCTGTTGATAATTTCTACTTCAGTGACGTACTGAGTGAGTATGCTTTGCTTTGATAGTCTAAAGACGTCATCACACGGTAAGAAGTCACGATTTAATTGTGATTGATAAATATTTAGGTTAATTCATATTGGAGTTAATTATTAAGACTTGCTTTCTAAAACTCGACAAACAAGCCCCAGATCCACCTTGATAATGCCACCCCATCTAAAGCAAAAAGGTGTCCTTATCAAATGTTAGCCATTCACCAGGGTGGGGGAGGGATGCATAAGCACACTCGCATGTGTAATAATCATGTATGAAGGTTAAAACTTGCAACTAATTCAAAAACATTTTGATATTTTCATTTTTTTTTTAAATCACGTGCATTTTATGGGATCAGTGTGAAACAATAATGTTATTAGCAAAATGAAATTAAATTTTGCTCTAATCCTTTATGACTTAATTACATTCTAGAGTGGATTATACACTAAGGACAGAACACTTGATATTTTATCTGACCAGAAATCTGTGTCTTCACTCATTACCTTCAGAAAAGTTAGCAGTGATGTTGTAGTCTCAATTTTATCCACAAAGTAGGGGTAGTAATGTTAGTTCTAGCAGCAAAAGTCACCAGATCCCATTTCATGTGATTACAGTTTTGCTTGATTTTCATTAATTGATCTGTAATTGGAATGTTCAGGGCTCATGCGGTGCAGAAGTTTTCAAAAACCTTGTCATTCATATCATGGTACAAACATCTGGCTGTAACAATGTTTTTTTTCTCATCCATGCCATTTTCCCACTTTTGCAGAATACTTTTCTTATCTTTGACAATGATGTTTATTGAATTTGTTGTTTAGCAACTTACTCCTTTGTTGTCAACAGTACAATCATCCAGCAGGTTTTAATCACTAACAAAACGTATTTACAGAGAAGTGATTGTGTGATCATAGTCTGGTATCCTGACATTTTTTTCTGTGCATGTTAGAAGTCCAGATGGTTATCTTACAGGTTTTACATCAGCTTGTTTTGTTGTTGTTGTTGTTGTTGTTGTGGGGTTTAATGCCATTTTTCAGCACATGATAGGCTATACATGGCGGCCAGTATTAATGGTGGAGGAAGAACCCGGGAAAACCCCGGAAAGAACCACTGACCCACGAGAAGCTACTGGCAAACTTTCTCACATACCCACATTGGCCGAGTCCGAGACTCAAACCCATGCAGACAGAGGTGAGATAGCAGTGATCCGTAACGGAAAGCGTTTTAGACCACTCGGCCACTCAGGGCCCCCAGCTTGTTTTGAACAATACTGCACTTCTCCGGTGGCTCAGTTGCCAATTTTTTCATCTTGATAATTATAGGTGTAACAAAAGTCAGTAATTATCAAAGTGATAACACCTAACATTTAATGGGCTCACAGCAGTAAGGATAAACAGATTACTTACCTGTTTGTATGAATTATGGTGTGGAACTTTATTGGCAGACTGGTACAAATTAATTCTGTAATATTTAGAAATCAGCAAATATTCATTGGTTTTCCACATGTAAACCCTAGTATGTGTCTAGCTCTGAGAGGTAAATTTAACATTGATGTACTTAATATGCTGACCATGTTTGAGGGATGACAATCCTAGGGAGTGGTCTTTTTTCTGCTGTGCCTGTAAAAAGTGGGTGGCTGCAGTTAGGGATAATGGTGGTGATGTGCATTTAAGGAGAGAAGGGCCACTGTACTACTTGTTTCCATTAATTTGAAAGCTTTTATCTTCCTAATATATTATATTGCAATTTTTCTACACTTTGAGAATCTAACTTTTAAACTACGCCATTTAGCCACCGCTCCGCTGACCTAATGGTTAGAGCATCCAACTCAGATGCAGGAGGCTGTGGGGTTCAAACCTTTGGCTGAATCATACCAAAGACTTTAAAAAATGGTACTAACAGCTACCTTGCTAGGTGCTCAGCAGTAAGTGGTTAGTGTTAGGACTGGTCGTCCTGGTGTCAGGATAATATTACTGGGTGGGACATCATGCTACATGTATGCAGCTTGATGCCCCAGGGCTGGACATCACTATAAACTACCACACTGCAGACATTGTAGCGATATGACTGAAAAATTGTTAAGCTATGTTAAAAATCCAAAACACACACACACCATTTAGCCAGCATTTTGCTGACTTGCTATTTAACTCTATACATATATCATTTTCATTCAGTCTCTCTGCAGAGGTCTCACTAAGGTTTTAAAATAAGGAGTCCAGGACTCCTATTTTGGGAAAAATAGTAGTCCCACCAGCAAAAATTGCAGTCCCCAACCAGAAGCATATTGAGCATACCTGAAGTGACTAAATTTCCAGATGAGTAGAACCAGTGGTTGCCATTGAGTTTAATTTTCTAACTTCTTTATACATGTACCACTGACTTATAGCCCTTGTTTGTCCATTAGATTGAGACTGAATTATGTCAGGCCAAGGAAAGGTCTGATTCCAAACGCTAAGCTAGGCTTCACACACTTTCTTATATCTGGCTAATGTTCCATGCAAACTATCAGTTCTAGTAACTTTAGCACTCTTCTGAATCTCAGTACAATCTTCATCAATTTGCTGTTTAACCCCAAAATACTTAACCAGATTTGCAAACAGCATTTTGTCTAACTCTCAACTTGTCCTGATTTTGAGGCCACATGTACTAATTATTCGGCTACACTGGAAACAAACAAAATAATGAAAGCTAAAGTTGTTCATTTGATGTACTCTTATACACGTGTACATAACTGGGTCTTTCTGCCTTTGAATTCAGTCATTGTAAATATCAGCACATTTTTCCACCACTCAGCAGCTAGTCGAAGTCTTTGAACTTGTTGCCAAAGCTATTGTGTCATGTTCTTCTGATGTATTCTTACAATGACACCATGTGCATCTGGGGGTCGTTCAGCCACTGAATTTTCTTCTTGTAAGTATCAGCACAGCTAAAATGATCAATTGATCAACACATTTTCCCACTCAGCTGGTGGTTGAAGCAGGACTGGCAAGCCTTTGAATTTACCGTCTAGCCATTGGATGCATACGGAGGACTCCTGCATAAGTGATTTTCTGCATCCCAGATGAAAAATGTGCATCCAAAAATACATGTGATTAAGCATTTCCAAGACCTCTGTCTCAGTCTCTGAAATGTGTGCTTCAAGTCTATTTTTGCGATAAATAATAATGCACCTTTGTTTGTTTTCTTACAACACGATCATCTTGATATTTAAGATGTTGCCAACTTCATTTTAACTAAAAGAAGCAAACATGATTAATGTCAGATAAGTAAAAAGTGGTAGAAAATAACTTGATCCAGTTAAGTTAAATTAGTTTGAGTTTCCCCTTATCTATCCCATCACATATTAGATATTGTCAAGTATACATACAGACTTGCAATGACTTCTTCAGTCTCTTTATTTTATTATACGTTGGAAAGTCAGCGATTTTACAATGTAACATGATGCTGATTGGAAATCTTCTCTTCATTATTGTCTTTTAAGTGCAGTTATTTTATTTATTGTTAACCATGGGAACCATTGCATCTCCTTTTTGTATTAAGTTTATGTGAAAAATACTTTATTTAGCACAAGACCTAACAATCAAGCACTCTAAATGTTTGAATCTTGAATAGTAATGAAATACTTAACATTTCATATTTCTTATGATTTTGTTATTGTGGAGAATGAATTATCATGCATGATTGCTACAAACTCACTTATTTTGAAGTGAGGGTGTGAGCAGTCCTACATCCTAAATTAAGTAGATGCAGTTTGAAGAACTATGATCTGAGTTTATAAAAAAAAGTCAGTATATTTTATTGATCTGCATAAAAACAAGTGGGAACTTATGCTGTAGTTTTTTGTGCAATGTACACATAAATCAATGCATATTTTTTTGTTGTTGTTTTTGGTCAGTTGTTCAGACAGTGTCACATGTATTGTGCCAGTGCTTACAAAATCTTACAGACCAATGCATGGAGCCTCTCTGATTTCAGATTTTGATTCTCCTCCGTTTGGGGCCCTGGGTGATTGGTCTGAAGTGCTCGCGTTTACTGTTTACTGCCATCTCACCTCTACCTGTGTAGGTTCGAGTCGTGAGCTCAGCTAGTGTAGGTATGTGAGAAAACTGCCAGTAGCTTCCATTGGAATGGTGGTACTTGGCATGTTTTGCTGGTTCTTCCTCGACCAGTTATACTGGATACCATGTAAAGCTTATCATATGTTGAAAGATGGCTTTAAACTTACAACAGCAGCAAGAGTTATCCTCTTCAGACTTGTCAAAAGCTGTTAACTTTTGTGTACAAGATGAACCATGTGACCTATGAATGGGGCACAAATTGCCTGGGTTACCTATGAGAGGCACTCACTTGGCTTTAATGTACATGTGATTCTGTGGTTGTAGGACAAAATACCATTTTGGATATTTATGTGCCCTAACAAAACCAGCCAGCACCAGTCTAGTTGGTACCAGAATTATTGCAGCAGTCATTGCAACCAGTGATTCGTGGTTGAGTAATGGGGTTAAGACTTGGATGTATACTCAACAGGCTGTTGATTGATTACTTTATTATTGTAATCTGGAGAGTTTGGGTCAGATGCAGGGTATTTTTCAGGTACTATACCTAATAAAGGGATCAAATGTGCGCTGATAGTTTTTGAGTCGTTGATTTAAAATTGACCATCCTTTGACATATGTGATGTAAAGAGGAAAGATAGGCAAAAATGATATGGGCAGAAACACTTGGGGAATTATTTTGATTTTTGTTATAGTCTTCTTTAATTGCTAATGTGTTTACGATGTTTCAGGTTAAAGTTTAATGAATAATAATTGAACTGTCCCTTGCTCATGATTTTACTAGTGAAAGCAACACGGGTTAAACATACTAAGCAAAACATACAGTTTAAACAACATTAAAAGTGTAAAGAGAAACTGTATAAAGCAAGACACACTGCAGATGCTATGGAACTGTAATGCTAATCCAATGAGTATGGACTTTGATAAAGTAATTAGACAATAGCTGACCTGGAGGAAAACATTGCTTTACAGGAAATATTTAGAGATCTGATGAACACGCAGGTCAATTTGATATGAGTTTGATTTTATCTTTTCTTATTTGAAGTACTGCAGTTGCAGCATTGTGTGACAGATAATAGTGAAAAAGATAGGGAAATTTTGAACATATGGAAATTGGAGTCCGATTTTTGTATATATTTTTAAAGGTCATCAACACAGGGCCCATGTCTAGAATTTTTTTTCTTGGAGCACTGTGAACCGGAACTTTATATATGGATACATACTGAGGAGTACTACACCACCATACCTTCACTCTGATTTTCATTGTATTCTGTAGGTAACATGTACATTTTTTGACCTTTATGTCAGTATCTGTAACATGGCAATAGGTTTATGCCAGTATCCTGCAGAGTATTGCTACACTTTACCAAATTTTGGTAATTAACTAGGGGTTGAAAAACTCCTAAAATAGCCACTAGGCTAGTTGAGCAAGTACTAAAAGTTTTTACTTGCCTAGTCTGGTAAGTACTAAAAGTTTTTACTTGCCAACATAAACATGTGCTCAGCCAGCTATTGTTGAAAGAGACAAGTTGATGATGTTGAAGACCTAACTTTGATCACGTGGAAAGAGTTTTCATGAACTTTCCTGTGACCATTGTTAGTAATTAGAAAACGAGATCAGCTTGTTCTTCCCCTGGAAATGTTTTCTGGAAATGATACAGTGAGAGTGAAATCACTTAAAAGCTTCATAAAAAGAAAATGAAAACAAAACTTCTAGTAGGAGGACTTCATATCTGCCAGAACTTGCAATTTGATTGTAAGTCTTATTGAAATAACCCTTAAATTACAGACTTCTTGACAGCTATAAAAAAAAATTTGAAATATGATTGTTGCGATAAAATCCAGATTCTGGCTTATCCATGTTTGATTTGGATCCAGGATTTATATTGGATTGGTTGTACGGACATGGCTACCGTCCCGCATGTTGCGTATTAGTCCCACAAAATGCCCAAATTTGCCTTTGCGTCCCGCAAATACGCATTTAATGTTGAAAATCTGCAAAAGTGGGGATTAAAAATCTGCATGTCATAAAATATGCAATCACCGACCTGAACAGGAAATTATCAAATTTGCACATGCGCGATGGTTTCAAATAGCCATTGCAAACACGTGGCCATAGAACACAATTAATTTTACTATATATTCTCTACATTTGTTTCTCAGTACTGAACTTTCCACTGTGTGACAATCAGTGCAAATCAGATGTTAATCTAAAATACCTTCAAAGATGACTTCACGGTGAAGTTCTTGTCAAAGGTTCATCGGCATTTTTTTGAAAGGTTTGACTGTAAATAAACTAATGTTCAATTGAACACAGATTTCACTTCCGGATCATAACCAAGACCTTATTACTCACTGTAAACTGTCGCCGAAGCACACAAGACATCCACACCATAAGCTCATATTCTAAAGAATAAACAATTGCCTTTAAATCCATACCAAGAATGCCTAAATCTAACTCTTGTATCACCACCAAACGGAGACAGGAAAAAATACTCTAAAAATAGACTGGGACTACATTCGTGGGTACTGAACCAGAATTATTAATTGTGGCCTGATTCCTGACAGGCCCAGTTTTTTAGTCAAACTTTTATATTTGCATGCCACACCTATTTCAACTTCATACATGAAGTCTTTTTAATTTCCTTGCAAACAAGACATGTGACAGCTGTCAGAAAGTGTGTAGTGCTGGTGTTCCACAGGGTGCAAGTTGTGGTCCAAGCGTTCTTGAGAAACCAAAACTGAATTTGCTATATCTTTCTTAATTATAGGAATTTTTCAATGCAGTAAAAACCTAATTGTAATACACGATAAAGCCTGTCTGAAAATATGCTTGAGATTTAAAAATATTGATACATTAAATTTTAATGGAAATTTAAATAAACATTTAAATTTTAAAAACTAAATTTTATTAAAAAATTACATTTTCATACAAGTTATAAAATTCAATTTGACAAATTTTAGACAGCAAAGTTGACTAATGAATGGTATTTAAAACAAATGGTAGTTTGGGCCTGTGCAACTGATAACATTTTTCCCAGGGGTACTGAAGCATGATAGCTCACAGTGATTTTGGCAGTAAATTGCAATATGCCTGTCCAGATGCATATAGGTCTCCACACTAAAGAAACAATGACAGGTGCTATGTTCCACATTTATTGTGTCAGGTACTTAGACAGTTGTTTGTATAACTAATTGCGCACTCAAATTTAAAGTTTTGATGGGATCACTACCATGTTTTATAGCCAAAATGCATTCCATTTCAGTGTCGATAACTACAGAAGGCAACAGTGTGATAGGAAAACACAGTTTCAGAGAGGTTCTACTGTACTGAACAATGGTGCGAATCTCTCTCATGAAGATCTAAGTCATGTCTTTGAGTTGCTTTATATCAGTGTGCTGATATGAGCTAATCTTGGTCACTTATGGCAGTACACTGCACATGTCCTTATGAGACCTTTCTATCACCACCGGACTACTGGAGAGCTCCCGAATTGATCCAACTCAAACACTTTGTTCCAGATATCAGGCTAGACCTGAAAAGATATAACATGTTTCACTTAATTCTAGAAAACAGTAAGATGTAGGCAAATGAAGTTAAAATATGTTAGAATTGGTGATTTCAAAATAACATTCAGGTTGCAAACGTGGGAAAAATAGTAAACTTGATGGAGTGACACTCAGAAATGTGAAGCAGTGGGCATGTATTAAAGTGATAAATGCATCCTAAAAATATATGAGGTTTCTAGAAGCATATTTAGCCATTTACAGGTTAAATAACTATCAGGTAGAGTATGTATCATGAAGTTTAAGGCAATGTTGGAACGGTGAGGTTTGGTCATTGGTGCAAACATTAATACATACCAGTATACAGGAAAGTCAAGTGACAATGTACTAAATTAAAATATATTACTATAAGCAATCTAATTAATGAGGAAAATAACAATTTTGGATATTGCAAGTGAATACAGCCAAATGTGGCCACACAGATCAACTATAGGTACCAGTAGCTCCTATATCATCAACTAAATGTGAAATTCTGATCTCCAAAACTTGTAAACAAGGATGGACATTTGCATGTGTGGGACATATCCAATGTACTTGTTAAAATCACATGTGCAAACATAATTCAAATGATCTGCTTGAACATTTTTAGTGTATTTTTAAGAGTGTCGGTTACCAGTTATTAAGCTCAGTGATTCAGTGGAATCAGATATCAGCTGATGCTACAATACCGCACTCTGTCAAAGTACTAAATTGAAATATGTTAAGATACATAGGTATATTTATGATGAAAATAATATCATGGGATATTTGAAGTGCACACAGCCAGCACTGTGCCTTACAGATTCACTATAGGTACAATGTCAGCCTATATGATGTACTGAATGTCAACTTTTGATCCCAAACATTCTAAAATATATGGATATTTGTTCATGTCAGATATGTAACCATGTTAAGATCAGTTGTACAGAGTTAAATTCACATAATCAGTTTGAATATTTCTTATGTAATCTTTAGAGTGTCAGTTAACAAATATTATTACTAATTAATAATGCATAAAGCAGAATGGGTCATTAGAATTCCCATATCATATAGGCCACAATGCCGCACTACATCAATCAATATCTTAACGAAATTGAACAATAAAATGGACTGCATTTTGTGTTCAACTTACATCATTTTGCTGTTTTCTTACATGCAAGGGTAAATATACCTGGGCAAAGTATATTTTATCCCTTTGACCTGTATTTCATTCTGTGACAGCTTAAAATGATTTTGTTGAGAACTTGAGCAGGTTCTAGCATAATGTTTTCATCTTTGCCCTCTCACTAAATACCCTATAACTATGTTTATAAACAATTATTGAAAGCTATACAAGCAGATATGTGTTACTCAGGAAGTCACCCCATCATAAACACATAAATTAACTGTTTGGACCCCAAATAAATAGTTTGAATCACCTAAAGGCACAATACAAAATAGAATTTTGTCTCCTGTATTTTAAATGAAGGTCTCATTTTGACTTACAAAGATATTTTCTCTGACAAAATTTGACAAATATCCATCATTAAAGCTTATATATGGTGTAGGAATATATACATGCTGATATCATTTAATATCATTCCCAATAAATAGTATATATGTGCATTTTGGGGGGGAAAATTTTATTATTTTTATTTGTTTTAAAATTTTATTTAAATTTTTAAAATAAAAATTAATTTTTAATTTTTAATTTTATTCTTATATTTTCAAAGTCAATATACATATTAAAAATTTCACGTGTCTATCATTAATAATAAAGATTTTATACCAATTTAAACTTTACTCAGACACTGCCCTGACAGACATAGAACACAATTTTACTATATATTCTCTACATTTGTTCCTCAGTACTGAACTTTCCACTGCGTGACAATCAATACAAATCATATGTTAATCTAAAATACCTTCAAAGATGACTTCACGGTGAAGTTCTTGTCAAAGGTTCAGTGGCATTTTTTTGAAAGGCTTGACCGTAAACAAACCAACGTGCAGTGGAACAGAGATTTCTCTTCCAGATCATCACCAAGACCTTATTACTCACTGTAAACTGTCGCCGAAGCACACACAGACAACCACACCATAAGTTCATATTCTAAAGAATAAACAATTGCCTTTAAATCCGTACCAAGAATGCCTAAATCTTACTCTTGTATCGCCACCAAACGGAGACAAAAAATTACTCTAAAAATAGACTGGGACTACATTCGTGGGTACTGAACCGGAATTATTAATTGTGGCCTGATTCCATGTGATATGAGGCGGTTCTAATACAAAAATCTACATTCACAGATACTTTTACATTCTGTTTACAGTGAGTTGTTTTTTGATTCTGGACAAAAAAAAATTCATGGCTTCTAAAAAGCAGTCGGATATCGATGAAAGTGATTCAAAACTTACATTAAAGAAATGCTCAATATTTTCATAAAGAATACACTGATGAGTATGAATTCTTTAAGCCAGGAAAAAATGCAGACACATATGCTTTCTGCAACATCTGTATTTGTGAATTTTCAATAAAGTCTGGAGGACTGTTCGGTATACGCAGACACGTTTCAGGAAAAAGGCATTCCGACCTTGAAAAAGAAGTTAAACACTCTAAGAAAATTGTTGGATTTATTTTTATTATTGGCTGGCTCTAGTGCGACTTCATTTTCTATGCCTAAGTCTGATGTAATTATAGCTGAAGTTATGTTAGTAGATATCATTACTGAACTCAATCTGCCTTGTGAGTGCACTTGATACATTTTCAAAGGCTTTTAAAATTATGTTTAGTGACTGACATTGCTAAACAATTTCAGTGTGGTAGAGCAAAAGGAACTGCTATTGTTAAAGAAATAGCGGCCAATACTACATTAAAATTAGCTGAAAGAATGAGGAATTGCCCATTCACTGTTTACAGATGGAAGCAATGATCAAGGAAACTTAAAGATCTTTCCTGGACTTGAATTTTATATATTTGTATATATTGTAAATAGGTGGGTACTGGGTTTTATACAAAAATATTTATTATAAATATGCATTACTGGTATTTAATGATGTTTTGAGAGAATTTATTATGTTTATTCACGCTAACATACGTATGTTCCTCATTTTCATGCTCTGTCCATCATTTTTGGTGGTGGCATCCCTCAAAAAAGTTTTCTGGGGTAGGCATGTCTGGTTGTAGTTC
Source organism: Megalonaias nervosa (assembly GCA_016617855.1). Taxonomy (NCBI): domain Eukaryota; kingdom Metazoa; phylum Mollusca; class Bivalvia; order Unionida; family Unionidae; genus Megalonaias; species Megalonaias nervosa. The sequence continues at coordinate 26,695 of JAECUM010028624.1, read as the reverse complement.
GTCAGTCTAACTTTACACAACTACTGCAGATGCTTTAACCTTCCCATATTTTTCATGCAAAATATTATGGAGCTGTCACTCACATGCTCTAAAAATGACAACTCCTAAATATTCAGTGCCAAACATTGTTTTGTTAATGAGAAACACTGGTCAGTCCTGAATCTGCATTCTTTTTCGGGTGAGTGATAACAAATTTCACTCAGTTGCTGGAAATGTTCACATTCTGTTTCAGGTTGGGTGAGTGAATATTCAACCCCTCAAAACACTTCTTACATGTAGATCAGTTTTTGGGATGCTTGCTTATAGAGTAATAAACAGACATGTGCAAGCATCTTAAAGTACCACTTTAATGTACATTTCATGCTTCACCGATATTTTACACCGTTATTGTTTAGGCCAGTTTCCATAAGACTTTTTCTCGCAGTCATAAATCTTCATCCATAATTTATTCATGTATCTAGGTCACCTGAACCAATATCAGGTTGCTGTGACCTACTTTAGTTTTCATTTACAGTGTACAAGAGTACTGCATAACATCAATAGCAGTTAACTGGACCTACCTAATACACTAGTAATTCTGTTCACCTTTTATGTTGGTAAATTTCTTGGCTCCTTTTCCTTTTAAAGTTATCAAACTAGATGTCAGCATTCAGTGGATGTACGTCCTGTAAAGTACAGCTATTTTTTGTTATAACACAGTAGTTGAGGCCTTTAATTGCATATTACATTGTATACGTAAACACAGTATAGCTAGAATGATTGAAAATTTGATGATGGCATGTATGGGTGGATGGGTGGCATAAATAAAAAAGCTCTGGTCAAATAAAAAGCATTGTGTACTGAACCTTGTATAGTGAGAAAGACTGAAAATTCATCAGTTGAGTGAATGTATTGTGGGGAAATGAAAAAAAGGCCAGTCTAATGTATAGTTTTAGTTTTATGCATTTGTGTATTTAATTTTGTCAGAATGTTTTAGAAATGAAACCATGATCTATTACTAAATTTGATGTATCGTTTCAACCCATAATGGCGTACATTTGATATACCAGTTTGAGTATAATAATTTTATTCTTCTAACATGGCACACAGAGCCTTTTTTTAAGCACTGGTGGCAATTTCCAGAGTAAATCTGCCAGATGAGTCATCTGTTTATTTTTGTAAGCACATTGGGGGAACACCCTTGAACTCGTCTTAAATTTTAAAATTGTTACCTGTTACTCTCAGTTTTATAGAATGCTCTGCATAGCTATATAATATGTTGAATCTCATTATAATGGAGTGTGCTATAATGAGAGAGAATTCAACTGTACTCAGTCATATAAAAAAATATCCTATCTGAATACATATATGTACTGGTGAGCTTTTTCAGAAGGTAGATCAAGTATGTGCAGTGAAAATCAAAGGACACTTCTATAAGTGACTAATTGCCAAGCTTGAGGCAAAACATGCTTTCTAGCATTATCCATAGCAACTCAAGCATGTCACTATCAGATCTGTCAAATTATCAGCCGTTAAGCCTGCCATCATCAATTATGCTAGAATAAAACTTCTTAACCATGTTGGTGGAACTTTTTGAGATGTACTTGTCACTTTATTTAAATAATACCACAGTTCAGTCTTGTTATTTTGCCATCTTTAATACAACATATGTCTGTGCAGAAAAATAGCAGCCTGTTTCAAATTTTATGACAGTTCATATATACACCAATACATTAGTATGTTTAACCATGTTTTACGAATATATGATATATGCTGTTGAAATAATGCTGTGTTTTACATTCTTGATTAATTTATGTTTGGTAGCAGAAAAGGCACAGAAGAGATTCTGTTATATTTGGTTTTAGCATGTATTGAATGTAAGCAAAAAGCAATTGACTTGATTTGACTTACCAGTCAGATGGACAGGTGGTAATGAGAGCTGAGTAGAAAGCAATTGACTTGATTTGACTTACCAGTTACCAATCAGTAGGTAAATAGCAATTTACTTGATTTGAATAACCAGTCAGATGGATAGGCAATTAATAAGATCTTCATCCATGCCTCCAAACTGAATTCTATCATTTATACTTGCTTTTGTGTTTGACACCTTCTTCTGTTAATAAACTTCCTACATCATTTGCCATTAAGACAAGTAAAGGACTTGTTGCTTCTTTGGTTAACAGTTACTATGACTCAAGGATCAAATAAATTTAACTATTTCTGTGTGATATCAGTGCTGTTCTGACTCCCTTAATCTTAACCAAGTTTTATATATAAAATCAGTGTTCCAGTCAGGACATACCTTTTACAGAATTACAGAAGGGTTGGTAAGTGCTGACCCTTTTATGGGATGGGTACTCTTCACCAAGCAATCAGTTTTTCGAACAAAGGAGTATTTGTTGTTAGCAATAGCATGATAGCCAATGACAAAGTTAGGATGTCATCAATTTTTGTTTGAAGTAAAACCCAATCAAAAGTACATATGTACACAATTTTAAATGGAATAAACAAGAAAGCATAGGGGGTTCGTTTGAAATAGCATATATTTAAGGCAGTATTTTAGTGATCTGGAAAGAGGTAAAGCTCATGGCCTTAGCAGGGCAGAGATGAGTTGTTGTTGTTGTTGTGGGGTTTAATGCCATTTTTCAGCACACGATAGGCTATACATGGCAGCCAGTATTAATTGTGGAAGATGAACCCGGGAAGACCCCGGAAAGAACCACCGATCCACGAGAAGCTACTGGCAAGCTTTCTCACATACCCTCATTGGCCGAATCCGAGACTTGAACCCACGCAGACAGAGGTGAGATGGCAGGGATCCGTAACGGAAAGCACTTTAGACCACTCGGCCACTCGGGGCCCCGCAGAGATGAGAGACTAGAAGATCATATGGAATAAGGGGAAATGAGTATTGATTTCAGAGGGGAAGACATTAAGGAAAGGGGTGGATATAACTCTGCTTCTGACTATCTGGAGCACTTTTTCATGGTTCTCTTTTATAAGAAATACTTGTTATTGTTCATAGTGATGATGAAGATGCACTGCAGGAAATTCCCAGTATGCCTGGACAGTTCCGCTATGGAATCAACAAGCTGAAAGCGGCCATTAAGCCCCTAGTTGAGAAAGGATTGAAATGTGTTCTTATCTTTGGGGTTCCATCCAAGATTCCAAAGGTAAGTACGTGTATATCTTGCCAAGTAGAAATTAATTATCCCTATGCATTGTGCATGAGAAGATACAGTTGATGTGGTCTTGCCTCTCTGAATGTGAGTGTGTGTGTGTGTGTGTGTGTGTGTGTGTGTGTGTGTGTGCCATTGCTTTGTGTCACTGCTTAAGTTATTTACTCGAACTTTCAGATATGATTGGAGATGGTCCTTATATGTGGACAATGCAAATTTCCAATTTCCTGCAGAACTGTTTAAAATGTAAATGATATCTTTTGTAGTATTACCTGATAGCTGCTGTAGGGCAGAGAGCATGTATCACATTCCATTTTACTGTAGGGCAGAGAGCATGTGTCACATTCCATATTACTGTAGGGCAGAGAGCATGTGTCACATTCCATATTACTGTAGGGCAGAGAGCATGTGTCACATTCCATTTTACTGTAGAGCAGAGAGCATGTGTCACATTCCATATTACTGTAGGGCAGAGAGCATGTGTCACATTCCAAATTACTGTAGGGCAGAGAGCATGTGTCACATTCCAAATTACTGTAGGGCAGAAAGCATGTGTCACATTCCAAATTACTGTAGGGCAGAGAGCATGTGTCACATTCCAAATTACTGTAGGGCAGAGAGCATGTGTCACATTCCATATTACTGCATTTTGGTGTTTATAACATGTACTTATACCTTTCAGTCAGCTAATGGAAATGCAGCTTTCAAAATCAGAAAGTGAATCAAATTGTTTGATACACATTGATGCTTTTCTTCCACACTGCTCTGTCTCCAAACACAAAGATATAAGACTTCAGCTGATTGGCTAATAACATTAGAGATTATGGCAATAGCATAGGTCACCAGAACATGACCCCTAAGTGGTTGCTGTCAGATGTTCATGTAGGGCAGTGATCTGACTTGAATCAGATTGGTTTACAAACCTATATAATTTTGTTCTTTAAAATCATTTATTCTTATAAACATTTATTTTACATCACTGTGTGCTTTTTGCTCAGAGACTTTACTGGAAATACATATGCTTATAACTGGTAACTTTTTGTTGTACATTGTCATGCTTACATTACAATCAACATAATTTTAATAGATTGCCTGTTTTCTCCATTGTGAGACATTGGTATCTTTTTGCAGGTGATGCTGGCAACAGATGTGGCATCATTACCATGATAAGATTCCATATTATACTATTATCGACCTATCATTTTAAGTGAATATGTATAGAATGCTACTTCTGTAATGAAAAATGTGAACAAGATTTATCATCCAGTATTGCTCTGATAAGATAATAATTTCCTATTCAGATGTTGCATCCTGTATTTCATTGTGATTTTTCTTATACACTTGCATTTCCTATGTGCTGTTGATGTTGCTTTGTGATATATTTTTGTTGCTGCTTTGTAATATATTTTTGTTGCTGGTTTGTGGTATATGTTTTGTTGCTGATAGTATGCACAAAGCAGAAATTGAATCACGTGAAGTTTTCCAAGCCAGGTAGTGTCATACACAAACTCACTGACCAAGGTCATCTGGTTGTAAGCCTGCCAAGAAGAGTATTAAAGAATAAGTCATTGATATCTGATATGCATGCTTTACTAAAATAACTAATACATGTACTGGTATGGAAAATAAAAATGTGTCTATAGCAAGAAGTTATATAAACTAGTGAACTTAATATTGACCAATGTGAAGTTGAGGTCAATAGGGTGGGCTACTGCTTCATAAAATTTCATATTCACTGAAGCAAAGGTCTATAATTGTTTTATTGAATGATCTAATACACAATTTTTAGGTTCAGCATGTTTTATTTCAGGATAGTAAGGAAGTCATTTGAATTATACGATACTTTACAAATAAATTACTATTTTGCATTATCATGAATTAATGTAATTAACATGGTGTGTTAGCCATTGGAAAAGTTTTTATCATTGGAATCATGTAATAAAAAAGTATTGGTGAAGGTCTTGGAAGTCTGATGGGGGCAGGGGAGGTGTATTGTTGAATGTTTCATAGGTGTGGTACCACATGTCACAGAACCTTAGTTATATTCAGTCCAGGAAGTAAAATCCTTTCGATTATTTAGACAGTTTGAATAATGATGATATATTTTTTCATAGGCATGGTACCACATGTCACAGAACCTTAGTTATATTCAGTCCATGAAGTAAAATCCTTTCGATTATTTAGACAGTCACAATAATGATGATATCAATTTTTATGTTATATATACATGATCATATTTGTGGCTTCACATTGCTTGGCTGATGTTTTCAGGACAACCGAGGGACAGGGGCTGATCTTCCCAATTCTCCTGCTATGCTGGCGATAAGAATGTTACGCCAGTGGTTCCCCAATCTTCTTATTGCAAGTGATGTATGTCTGTGCCCATACACTTGTCATGGACATTGTGGTGAGTCTGAGAAACATCAATAAAAACTTGAAATGTACAAAAAAGCAAAATTAAAATCATCATTTCCCATGTTCCTATTTGTCTATGGTAGGGGTCTCAAACATGCAGCCCATGGGCCACATGCGGCTTGCCAAGCAGTATCCTGTGGCCAACAAATTGATTGGCGTCACAAGGTGTCATGAGAGATAGCAAAGGTGATGTGGCCCATGGGCCATCGAAAATGCCCTCATGTGGCCCTCAGGGTGGTTTGAGTTTGAGACCTCTGGTCTAAGGATTTCAACTTTTTTCCCCCTCGGTATTCCTTCACACATTTAAATTTGCAGACCATTTCTGATTGTGAGTTTTCAATGGAAGAATTTCATCCCTCAAAGCCTTAGGCATAATGTCAGCTGTATTTTTATAAAAGAATTTGTTTTTCTAATAATAGTACACATTCTATAGTTGTCCATTGAGGTCCTTTTGACATTGAAAGCTCAGCGAAAATATGTGAAGGGACATAGAGATTTTAATTGATTCCTGAGAGAAAATGATTAGTAGAGAGCGTATAATTTGAGATCTTTCTATGTAGAACTTCCAGCAATTCAGAATCATCTCAGTAGAAAATGCTCATTAAAGGTAAATTTTTAAATATGTTTCTCAAAATTTTTTTAGGAAATTTTGTCATCAATTCTCTTTCAAGAGAAAAAGAGAAGAAAAGACTTGACTATTTATGATTTAGTTTATACATATTTAGGCAGATATTTCTGTAATATTGACCAAGCCCTCCAAGTCATCTGTATTCTCGATTCTTTTCATGTTTTGCCAAAGTATTTTTCATTCATATATGAAAATTATTCATGTTTCCAAATATTTACATTTGAAAGAAGTATTTATAGTTTTATATGTGTCCAGTGATGTGAATATTGTTACAAGTTTACCACTGCTAAATATGCATTTGTTTTTTTAAGGAATCCTGTTTGAAGATGGTTCCATCAACAATGAAGCCAGCATTGCTCGACTTGCTGAAATATCTGTCAGTTATGCTAAAGCTGGTGTGTATATTTTCCTTACAACTTAATGGCCACTAATCGTCAAACAGCATTAACCCAGATGTTTCACATAATGTACAGGCTCACCAGCGATTTAGTTTTTTGACTTGAAATCACGTATATAATGATGCATTATTTGAGGCCGTTGTTCCAGCAGTTTTCAGTTTGTTAAATATTATATGCAGACAAAACTTTATACTAAATGAAGTAAAGTTGGTGTCGTTATCATTTTCTAAAGAAAGTTATGATATAAAACTTGTACATGTTAACCTGTTTAACATGTTTCATAGAGAGCTCTCAACTTTGTGGAGAGAAAGCTTTGAATAAGTAATACTCAAGGAGAGTAACTCAACCATAACAATGGTAGGTCACTGTAATTTTTTAGACCTTTGCAAATTTTATATTTTTAGCTCATCACTTCTTATGTTCTCAGTATATTTAACCCTATTTCACTTGCACTCACGAAATTGATACGGATATGCATCACAGGAAGGGCAACTTAGCCATACACTGTATGTTTTTTGTATTTTTCTCCATACCGGCATATATGTTGTCAGCTACTCCACATATGCTACTGTGAACTGCTCTGGTGGCATAAGTGGTTAGAACATCTGCCTCAGATGTGGGAGGTTGCAAATTTGAATGCATTAAGTGGTTAGTGTTAGGACTGGTCGGCCTAGTGTCAAGATAATGTGACTGGGTGGGACATGATGTCTGCGGCATGATGCCCCAGTGCTAGACATCACTATAAACTGCCACACTGCAGACATCATAGCGATTTGACTGATATTTTTTTTGAAAGCTACATTAAAATCCCAAACCACACACACACACACACATGCTCCTGTGCTCAAGTGAATTGATGCTTATGAGTTCACACTTTGATTAGTAAGGTAATTTTACTGTTTATTCAAATTAGGTTGCCAGATTATTGCACCATCAGACATGATGGATGGCAGAATAGGAGCCATCAAAAAGGCCCTCAAGGAGAATGGACTGGGGAGTAAAGTCTCTGTCATGAGCTATAGTGCCAAGTTTGCCTCCAGTTTCTATGGGCCATTCAGGTAGGGGATTGGTACATTAAATGTTTTAAATAGTGAACATTGATTACCACATATAGCTTCCTTGGTTGGCTTTTATGCAAACTACAGTTATATTAAGACATTTTATTTACATTTACGCACACACCAGCTGTATATCTGGTCTTCAAAAGGAAACAAGACTTGTGAGTACTTGGTTATCATTGGTTTTGCATCTGAATAACCTCTTGCAACCAAGTCTTTGGTGAAGGTATAAAGCTTTGCTTTTATGGTGTTAAATCATTTTAAGTATAAAACTTGTTGATAAACTGTATAATTATGTTTAATATATTAATAACATTATTTTTTTTATTTTTTAAAAATCTTTTAACTCTACAAGCCAAGAAAAGAAGAATTATGTATCTACAGTCATGCATTGCTTGAATTTTACTACAAAACTTCTCAAAGTCTGTAGTTTTCAATACTACAGATTGCAGTGTGCTTTGTGTTTATTGTATGCATTGTAAATATAAAATTTATTGAATTTAAATACACTCTAAGAAGACAAAGCCCACAATATCTTGTCAAAAATGATTGTGTAGAAAAAAAAGTCCATATTTCTCTTGCTGAAAAGCCAATACAAGTTGACACGAATATTCTGTTAATTTGACCTTTATTTAAATATTCCTGAAGGCCTAATCCTCTAAAAGAAATAGGTATTTATTAGACCTGCCAACCCATTACAATTTTGCCGTAAGTCTTATGAAAATTACCCTTAAAATACAGACTTACGGCAGAAAAGCAAAAACTATGGGAAAATGATCATTGCCGAAAAATCTGGAAAATTTGTTCATCCCTGTTTGATTTGGATACAGGTTTCATATTAGAATTAGCGAAATTAGCCAGGAAACCAGACTAACTTTACAGCAGCACCTCAGACGCTTTAAACTGCACCTATTTGTTTATGTGAAGCGTCTACATGATCAAATTGTTGATTTTAGAATTTTTTTAAAAAATGGCGTCCAGCAAGAAATGCATGTTTAAAATGAAAGGGAAAATAAGCCTCTTGAAAAGTGTTAATAATCAACATCACAGAATAAAAAGGAATATTCAGATTCCTGTGAATAAAAGCTGGAAGGGACACAGTTACATTTATTGGACATCACATGCCAGTTTAAGTATTACTCATGGCAGGAGATATGATTGCCGTCATCATCTGAAATGGAAAAAGATAAGAATTATGTCAAGTTGAGATATAGCAACAAGCCATTGAGCTGCATAGGGTTTGGAACTTGAGTTTGTGCAACTGTACTAGTGGTAAATAAAGTCTACGCGTACTTTACAAACTTTTCAGATGAACATAATGTTTATTTTTGCTGCATGTTTCGAATACTGAACTTTTGATTACATTTTCAAGCTTTACAATAGCAGTTTATGCTATTTTTTTACACCTTACTGAAAACTGGTAAAACTTATAGAGTAAAATCAACTGCCTTACTGAGACGGACTCGTCAGGTTTGGAAGGTCTGATTTATGTGCATGCATCATGTATGCAGAAATCACATCACGCAATGAGAATGCTTACTGCATGTATACAACTTTGACTTTTTCTTGAATGGACTAGGCTCTAATATTTGTTCAGGGCTGTTCCATTTAAATATACATGGTACCCAGGGAAGGCAGTTTTTAAAAAAATATATGCCAGGGTACTTTGACGTCAGGAGTCCATATTAAAATGATAAGAAATTTCTAAATTGCATCTATGGATGAGTACCCCACTTTAAAAGTGCCTTCCCTGGGTCCCATGTATATTTTAGTGGAAGAGCCCTCAGATGAAAAGTCAAGCAGACATAATTCTTGATGAGGAGTATAATTTTATTATAGTTGAATGTATCAATTATATAGGGATGCTGCCAAATCAGCACCAAGTTTTGGAGACAGAAAGTGCTATCAGCTGCCACCAGGTTCTACAGGCTTGGCAGAAAGGGCAGTGGTGAGTAATATTGATACGTCGTCTTTCCTGTATATGTATATGATGAGGAAAAAGGGGTCACTATTTTAGTGCTAAGATTGTGTGTCAAGGTTTGCTTTGAAAGAGAGGTTAAGTATACGGGTTATCAGGTGTGTATCACAAAACTATTGGTGTGTCAAGTGTTTATTATCATTAAGTTACATAGGTTCATAGCAAGTGATACAGGTGTGTATCATCAGCCTAGATGTTTACATACCCCAGGCCATAGATGAATGCTGTGTATAACTCTGGCAGATGAAATCATACCTGTATCCTATATTACAAAGTTTTCATGCATCAGACCTTTTTTAACTCAACTTTCTTACTATCTTACTGTAAATACAGTCATGCATTGGGAGAGAAATCTACAGTAACTATCTGTTTTTAAGCCTTATTAAATGCAGTTTTCAAGAAAATATCACTTTAAGAAGTTTCAAAATTTTAAAAATTTCATTCAAAAGTAAAATGAAAGAAATGGGTTCATGGCTAGCGTGCTAGACTTGTTATGGAAAGGGTGCATGTTAAAAATTCTGCTGTTTAGTCAGCATGGGTCAGCTGCACTGGTAGGTCCCTGGGCAAAAACGTTACTCTAGTTTCATAGCTCCAGGTGTCCAAGTGGGCTAAGGTGCTCACTTTTACAGGTCATTGACATCTCACCTCTGTCGACGTGGATTTGAGTCTCAGGCTCAGCCAGTGTGGGTATGTGAGAAAGCTTGCCAGTAGCCTCCCGTGGGTTGGTGGTTCTTCCCAGGGTTTTGCGGGGTTCTCCCTTTACCAAATATACTGGCTGCCATGCATAGCCGATCATATGCTGACAAAAATGGCATTAAACCCATAACAACAAATGCAGTTGCATGTGCTGCTGTACTGTAAAACACCGACCCAAACCATGCATCTATGGTCACAACCCTTTCTTTGTTGCTTTAATGTAGGATGTGCTTTGCAGTCGGGATTAAATAATAATTCATGCAGACATTGCAAATTTATTACCTTTATATATATTCTGAAAAATTTGATTACAGTAAATAAATGATAAAGACTTAATGTAATCTATGTATTCACTTATTAGTCATGTCCAGTTTCAGTCTGCACTGACCCTGATCTGCTGATGTATAGTGCATCAGCAGATCTGGGTTAGTGCAGTTTGTTAGGATTAATTAGTGAAAGAAACAAACTGTAGATCCAGATCTGCCAGCGCATTATGTGATGGCAGAACATGGTCTATATTGGTTGCAGTTGGACTTGACTTATATCTGAGCATATACAGTAGATGCAGTTGACATGCATTACTTGTGACTGCAAACTTTCTACATTGGATATATGTTTATATAGTAGTCATTACTATACATGCCAGTAGTGATTGGTTTTATTCATTTTGCCCATATTCCTGTAGCTGATTGTCACATATTCTACAGCAAAATGTACATTTCTTCAGTAAACCAAATGAGAAAATATAAAACAATATCAATCTGCATGTCAAGCAAGTGTGAAGAAACTATTTCCATCATATCTTGTGTTGATGGATAACTAATGTTTGGGAGCTTGTTTCTTTAATGATTCATACCAAAGTGCTGGTGGTATTATGGACTGTGGTTACTTAAACAGATACAGTAAAATTTAGAATTTGATTAGGATAATTATTCCTGTTCATACAATTATTTTTGAAACGGTAGAAATATATGGATTAATTGTACATTAGACTGTATATGTTTCAGTAACAAGGTCAGTATTCACATTTTGCATACATTTTAAATGACATCAACAGCAGAAGCAACACAAACGCTTTTAATATACTTTCATTAAATACTAAGTGATGTTTTGATTGTGCTTCACATTTATCAGAAATCAGCTCAGACTTTAAATCTATCTGAGATCTACTCAGTCTACGTTTACTGTAAAGGGTAGTTGACACCTGTGAATGCTTTAGACTGGAGAATATATTGAGTTTTAAGTGCTGTATTTACAGTCAATAGATTTTATTCTAATGTTAACTTATTAAAGGATTACATAAAAATCATGGACACAACAAAAAAATGAAAGAAAAAAGCATAAACGATTCCAAAAACAGACTTTTTTACCGTATTTGTAAGAGAACATCTATGAATTTTTGTAAACAACTTGTGAACAAATCCTTCTGCAAGGGAAAATGAAAACCATAGTGTAATCAATGATTATCTTGCCTCTAAGATTTCAGCCTCCTTATTTTCATGTCAATGAATTCTTCCCAGCTCTATAAATATTAAAGGTTCTTGTTTTATTTACATGTCGGTGAATTCTTCCCAGCTCTAGAAATATAAATATTAAAGGTTCTTCTTTTATTTACATGTCGGTGAATTCTTCCCAGCTCTATAAATATTAAAGGATCTTCTTGTATTTGCATGTCAGTGAATTCTTCCCAGCTCTATAAATATTAAAGGTTCTTCTATTTACATGTCGGTGAATTCTTCCCAGCTCTATAAATATTAAAGGTTCTTCTTTTATTTACATGTCGGTGAATTCTTCCCAGCTCTATAAATATTAAAGGTTCTTCTATTTACATGTCGGTGAATTCTTCCCAGCTCTATAAATATTAAAGGTTCTTCTTTTATTTACATGTCGGTGAATTCTTCCCAGCTCTATAAATATTAAAGGTTCTTCTATTTACATGTGGTGAATTCTTCCCAGCTCTTCTATTTACATGTCGGTGAATTCTTCCCAGCTCTATAAATATTAAAGGTTCTTCTTTTTACATGTCAGTGAATTCTTCCCAGCCCTATAAATATTAAAGGTTCTTCTATTTACATGTCGGTGAATTCTTCCCAGCTCTATAAATATTAAAGGTTCTTCTTTTATTTACATGTTGGTGAATTCTTCCCAGCTCTATAAATATTAAAGGTTCTTCTATTTACATGTCGGTGAATTCTTCCCAGCTCTATAAATATTAAAGGTTCTTCTTTTTACATGTCGGTGAATTCTTCCCAGCTGTATAAATATTAAAGGTTCTTCTTTTATTTACATGTCGGTGAATTCTTCCCAGCTCTATAAATAATAAAGGATCTTCTTGTATTTGCATGTCAATGAATTCTTCCCAGCTCTATAAATATTAAAGGTTCTTCTTTTATTTACATGTCGGTGAATTCTGCCCCAGCTCTATAAATATTAAAGGTTCTTCTTGTATTTGCATGTCAATGAATTCTGCCCCAGCTCTATAAATATTAAAGGTTCTTCTTTTATTTACATGTGAGTGAATTCTGCCCCAGCTCTATAAATATTAAAGGTTCTTCTTCTATTTACATATCGGTGAATTCTTCCCAGCTCTATAAATATTAAAGGATCTTCTTTTATTTGCATGTCAGTGAATTCTCCCCAGCTCTATAAATATTAAAGGATCTTCTTCTATTTACATGTCGGTGAATTCTTCCCAGCTCTATAAATATTAAAGGTTCTTCTTCTATTTACTTGTCGGTGAATTCTTCCCAGCTCAATAAATATTAAAGGATCTTCTTTTATTTGCATGTCGGTGAATTCTTCCCAGCTCAATAAATATTAAAGGATCTTCTTTTATTTGCATGTCAGTGAATTCTTCCCAGCTCTATAAATATTAAAAGATCTTCTTGTATTTGCAGGATCGAGATGTGCAAGAGGGTGCAGATATTCTGATGGTTAAACCAGGCATGGCTTACCTTGACATTGTCAAAACCATGAAAACAAAGGTAATTCACATATTATGAGATGATAGGTAGCTTTGTTTCCTAATTAATGTTAAGCATGATGTAGAGATTTTAGAGGAAAATTTCATGATGCGACAGCCCTTAGTTACGATCATTTCTGCAGCTGTCTGCCAGTCTTTTCACACTTGTAACTGGCATAGTTAAGTGGCTCTTCCATGTAAATGAATTTCATCGGGAAGAGGAATTTGCAGTTACATGTAGTTGTGCCATTTAAAGGTTTTGTCATTTTTGGTCCAGTTTTCTCCAGTTCAGCTGATCCTTGTAACTAGCCCAAGTCAGGAACTATTTAGCATATACTAATGCAGTTTGATATATGCATTGTCTTATAGAGCTGGATATGCCATTTATGAATTTTATCAAATTGGCTTCATTTGGGATAGAGTTGTGGCTCTTGACAATTTTATATTTGCACGTGGTATGTTGCATATAACCAGCATAGCTCAAGAACACTTAAACATATTCTGATACATTTTGGTATTAAGATTATCTTTTGCATCTTTTATGAGTTTAGACTCATTTCTAGGAATTATGGCCCACAAATTGCTCTTCCATCTAATTTTTGTTTCTAGAAGATACATTCAGCAAACTTGGAGGGATTTCAACTAGATATGAGATGCAGCTTCATATGAGTATGCTTGAGTACCACCATTCCACAATGCAAATTACAGGAGTTATGACCCTTGAATGTCTGTCCTTCTATCTTTGTTTCCACTTCATAACTTAACTAAGCTTTACTGCATTTCAACCACATTTTGTATGCACCTTTATATTAATGAGACCATGAGTAAGTTGAATTTGAAGTGTTGCACAGTAATGTTAAGATGAGTTATGCCTGTTATCACCTGTCCAACTTTGCCTCCACGGCATAACTTTCCTGAGTAATAATGCATTTGAGCCAAAGTCATTATGTACTTTTATACTGATGATACATTGAATGAGTTGGATTTCCAGCAGTCCATGTCATCATCTGGAAGAGAGTTATGCCCCCTGAAGCCCATCTATTCCAAACTGAGCAAATTGGGACTCTTTGCAGAGCATTCATGACAAATGGGTAAAGTTTCATGATTGCCTCTGTGCCACAGAGGAAATTCAAAAAGGGATACTTACCAATTGAAAACGTGTTTGTCGTAATTTAATCTTGTTTGCTGCTGTTTTGGATTTCTTGAAAACTTTTTAGGCTTATGAGATGGACAGTGCAGATAAACAATAGGTTTTAATTTTGCCTCCATTGCAGCTCTTCATTGTGGAGTTGGCACGTAGGGAATTAATTAATCCACAATGATGGGTGGAGAAATGAATATTTACACATCCTTTACTATACCAGCAAAAATATCCTTTTTCTAGAGCCACTAAAAATTGATACCCATAAAAATATATGGATTTATAATAGTGTGCACAGATAACAAATTATTATTTATTTCAGTTATTTTCCTTGCATTTTTTTGTATGTTAAAAAAGAAAGTATTTTCTGATTTCTTATCTAGTATCCTAGTCATCCAATGGCTGTATACCAGGTCTCGGGAGAATATGCCATGTTGTATCATGGAGCAAAGGCTGGAGCATTTGATCTGAAGACTGTTTTACTGGAAGTCCTTGCAAGTATGAGGAGAGCTGGTAAGCACCTGCAGTCATTTTAAACATGACTTTTGACTACTGGCCATTAGTGTATTGGAGAAATTTTCATCACACTTTTGTCCTAATTACATATCCTGTCAAGATGATGTGTCACTTACCATTTTCACACCCCCAGTCTCAGGGTCAAGGTCATAGCAATGGAAGATATAATTCTGTGACTTGTATCCTTGTATGGAATATAATTTTTGAACCATTAAAGATATTTTGATGAAGCATTGCCCAAATATATGTAAGACTAATTGGTGGGTCACATAACATAACCACACAACCTGTGGCAGCCTTAGTGTGAAAGGCTTGGCAATGGAAAATTTAATTCTTTGACTTGTACCCTTGTATGGTGTGTAACTATTGAACCACTGAAGATATTTTAATGAAAGTTTAGCCAATTGTGTATCGTGTTTAATTGAATGTTACATGCCATAGTCATATTGGACCTTCGATCAGAATAGGTGCTGTTTGTAATACCACCATTGGCTAACCTTGGGTCAGCTACCATGTTGTATCCTTGGGCAATGCACTTTGCTCTAACTGCCTTGGCACTAAATAACCTTTTTGTGCTACTGGAACACAAAACACTACATTGAACCAAATCCTCAAGGACAAGGTCTTAGCAAGGGAAAATATAATTTTGATTTGTGTCTTTGTCCAATAGAACTTTTGAATCACTTAAGATATTTTAATGAAGCTTCAACTAGTGTTATATCATGACTCGTGTCACACAGCATTTGCTACTTTGCATGTCTCGAGGTCATGATCATGGCAAGGGAAAATATGAATCAGTTACTTCCGTCCATGTTTTGTTTGAGTTCATGTGCATGTGTGTGTGATAGACTGTAGTTGTGGAGCATTAGCATTTAAAATTCTTATGTCAGCTGTCAAATGTGTCATTGTCAGTCTGATGCAATGATTTGTAGTCAGCTGAGTTATTCTTTGTTTTTTATTTACAGAAGTCTACCATTTGTGCCAGGTGTTAAAATATTTTGTTACCTCCAGTTTTGTCAAATTTTATTCTGCATATGATTTGCATTCACAATTGGAATTTTTTGGCTCCTTCATTGTTTTTCAGTTTCTTACTGATTTTATGCCCTTGCCATATATAGTATGGAGGGTCATGTGCTCTTGTATATTGTCATTCTTATGTTTGTCTGTCCATTCTTTACCTTACAGATCTCATTTGTGTTAAACACTTCCTTGATTGCAACCAAAATAATGAAAGGGATGATATCATATTTCACATATACCGTTAAAGTAAGCTGACGTTTAGACCCACTTTCATTTAGAAGTTTCATCCTTCATCGAGTGTTTAAAGACTTATGAAGGACTTCATTGGTTTAAAACACCTTTTGTCGTGGGCCTAATGTAAAAACAATCTTCACTTTTACTTTCTATTAAAATATTACTAAAGCATGACCCCTGATTGAAATTTGTTGACTTTTTTTCTTTCACTTGTACTATATTGTGGATTCATCTTTATCATTAGAGCATATTCCTAGCTGCTATTATGTATGATTATTGATGTGGTAGTTGTTGTTATTATTATTATTATTATGTGAAGTAGATATAATTATTAGCCATTCACCCCACAATTACTCTTAGTAGTTTCTTTATTATTATTATTATTATTATTATTATTATTATTATTATTATTATTATTGTTCTTATTATTATTATGTGAATTAGATATAATTATTAGCCATTCACCCCACAATTACTCTTAGTAGTTTCTTTATCATTATTATTATTATTATTATTATTATTATTGTTCTTATTATTATTATGTGAAGTAGATATAATTATTAGCCATTCACCCCACAATTACTCTTAGTATTTTCTTTATTATTATTATTATTATTATTATTATTATTATTATATAATCATCAGCTATTACACTTCACAATTATTATTATTATTATTATTATTATTATTATTATTATTTTTCAGGAGCTGATATAATTATTAGCTACTATACCCCACAGTTGTTGGACTGGTTACAGCAGTGAACTGACAATGAATATTGTATCTGATCCTTGATTAACAGCTGAAAAACTTAAGCGTTTATTGTCTAATATGTGATAAGTTATTGTTAAATTCATGTTTATTTTATTAAATATATTTTGATCTTACAGTTGTACTTGTACAGAACTATGTTATGGAAATATTGCATTATATACCTCTAGTTCATGCAATTTTTATTGAAATGAAGATTCTTTTGAGTAAAACATGACAAAATGTTTCAATAAACATACCAAAACAAAACGATAAGGGCAAGAATGTAAGAGGCAAATTATTTTGAGGTTTTTAAATGGTGTCTGTAATAACAGGTGCTAAGTGATATTGGCGGTAGCATATTTATAGTCTGGCACCACTGTGGTAGGTACATATCAAAATGATAAAGTGTTATCTGCTGTGGAACACAGGACACTTATTAATCTACACCCAAACCCTTTATTGAAAGCTTAATCAAGTAATGTTCCATTAACCTGGCCCCTGATATGACAAGTGTATGTTAATGGACTTAACTGAGTAAATTTTTTTTTTTTTGAACCTAGTGCAATCACAGATGGGGGCATATTGTTCTTCTGATGCCCATCTTTATGTCAGCACATTCTGTCTATGCAGAATCCTTCTTAGACCAAAACCTTTTAAGTTTAAAGCTGTGAAAATTTACACTCCTAATCCTGTTCATAAGTAGATGATCAACGTTGATTATATTTTCAGTCATTGAAACACTTTTTCAGTTTTTTTAATCAACTGTTTTGGAACTCTTGGTACTTCTCTTTCCTCAAAACCATTCTTAGCACAAATAAACAAAAGCCACTTGAAGCAGATATATAAAAAAAAAGGCCATTTCAAATAACCTTGTAACTTTGTACAGTTCGTTGTTGGACTTGTACTTTGTTTTGGCAAAAACCTTATTTTCACAAATTGTTTAAAAAACACAGAGGTAGACAAATGTTATTTGGATGTTGCATTTATTTATAGATGACCTGATTATATTTTCATGTAATTAGAGCAATTTTATATACACCCTCCATAAGGCTGAGTATATTATATTATGACAGTCTCCATTTGTCCATCCATTTGTTACCAGTTTGGTTTATGCATAGTAATTTGAGTTGTTCATCTTCTATATTACCAAACATTGGGGATGGCTAGGTCTTTGACTACGGAAGAAGTCTACTGATTTTGGCCATAAATGGTCAAGGATCAAGATCACTGACTGAATACAAAAAAATGTCAACACTGACTGAATACAAAAAAATATCAAATATTTGGTATACCTTGCACTTAGTATAAGGAAGAATCCTATTGATGTTGGGTTCCAAGGATCAGAATGCAAGGCTACTAATAGAACACAAATATGTTTTCTGCTCAATAATTCTTTTTTACCACCATCTGAAGTTACCATTTTTTGTGGAAAGCTTGCACTTGGTGCACTGAAGAACCCTATTGATTTGGGAGCCTACAGTGTATAGTAACTTGAGTTTACCAAACATTGTCAAAGACTTGTATTCCAGACTCAAAACATCAAATGCCAGGGTCATTCAGACTGAATGTGTAGTTTGTGGTTTCTCATAACAAATTTAGTTCTTCAACATCTGCAGTTACCACTCTTTTTGGATTCAAAGGGAGAAAGGTTAGCGTCAAGAATGAGAAAAAGATTTCTGCACAATAACACCACTTCTGCATCACATATCTCAGTCACACTTTGTGGGTGTCTTGGGTAAAGACAAAGTCTGTTGAACATGGATTCAAAGGATAAAGGTCGCTGTGATTGAAAGAAGTAAAATTGTTTCTGCAAAAA
This sequence comes from Megalonaias nervosa, assembly GCA_016617855.1. Classification (NCBI taxonomy): domain Eukaryota; kingdom Metazoa; phylum Mollusca; class Bivalvia; order Unionida; family Unionidae; genus Megalonaias; species Megalonaias nervosa. The sequence continues at coordinate 7,922 of JAECUM010028624.1, read as the reverse complement.
CGATTTAGGTTATTGGTTAGATTTGCCTGACATGTGGGAGAAAGGAGAGTTGAATTTTGACTCAATGCCAGCATTTGTATATAATAACATGTAAAATTGTTTCTGCAAAAACGATTTAGGTTATTGGTTAGATTTGCCTGACATGTGGGTGTAAGGAGAGTTTAATCATCAGAGTTTCAGCTCAATACCAGGATTTGTATATAATAATTATTTTTCTTTTGTTAACAAAGTGCATACAATTGAAACTGTCCTAAAAAGAAACTGTACTTAAATCACAACCAGACAGTTAGTGATTATGCCTTTTTTCTGTTGGCTTTAGTGTACTGATTCCATATGTGCATATATTTTTTTTATATCGTTTTTCTTGTAATGAAACATTGCAAGAAAATGTTGATACTTAACCACTCTTAACTAAAAAATATACTTCTACTGCATTACCTCAAATAATGTCCTGTATACACAATAACTTTGAAACAAGAATTATTTTTCTTTGTCCACTGTCCTTCCTAAGGTATTCAAATGTTCCAAGATAGAACAACTTTGTTTTCTATGACACTACCAGAGATTAAAGAATCGGATTGCATTTCAGTTACTTATACATAATTTTCTGATATTATCTTGAGATAATTGACCATTGGTACCAGGAAAGGACTTTAATAATTTATTGGTAACATTTTTATTATATTTGAGAAGTAACTTGGACCTCCAACTTCTTGAGCAAATATATATATATATATAGGTACTTGATAGTACATATAAGCTTTAATGCCACTTTTTTATTGTATACTTGTCAGAAATTCTTATTGAAAATACAGAAGTAATTTTTAAAAAAAAAATGTTTATAATTAGTGAATTGCCAAATGAAATCTGTCAAATGCCAGTTATGGTTCTTATCTGTATTATAGGGATCAGTTCAGATGTCATCATTTTTAGCTCATCTGGCCAAAGTCTGAGTAATCGTATGATATTTCCATCTGACCATTTTTTCATCCATTTATCTGTGAACAATTATTTGTGAACATTGTGGAGGCTTCATTTCTGATCACATATTGATCAGATTATGTATGTAAGCTTTTATCCTCAAGACCTTTGATCACAAGCTACAGCAACACATTTTGATAAGAATCTAATGGTGGGAATCAAACCCACAACATTATTGGATCTGATCCCAATGCCTTAACCATTGAACAACTGCAGCTTCATTGGGTGCGAATTTCATTGATTTTCAAGTTATGACTCCAGTGGCATGGCTGCAAGGGGGTGGGTGGGATTGACCCAGAAAAATTTGCTGACTGCACAGGTTAACTCCCTTGTAATGCCAAGCAAGTTTATACACTTTAAGGGTGAGACTATGAACAGTTTGCAAGTTCAGGACCTAATCTCTAGAGGCTGGGAGAGATCCAAGGTGTAATGTTACTTGCATAAGTGTCTTGTTCTTTTAATGCATTGCAAGTAATCCAATTTTTTGATCCAGGAATGAAAATAAATGACACCCATATTAATAGATGAGTTTTAACATCTATGTGCTCTGAGCTTTTCTTTCCCCAGTAGTTTCAGTACTTGTGTGAATATACATTCACAAACTGACACATATCAACTACCTAGGTGCTTCTTGTGGGTCGGTGGTTCTTTCCGGGTTATCCTGGGTTCTTCCTCCACCATTAATACTGGCTGCCATGTATAGCCTATCTTGTGCTGACAAATGACGTTAAACCCTATAACAACAACAACAAAAACTACCTAGGTGAGCAGTATCTTCCATGTTTTATATCTTATTATATTGGAGGAGTAGGGTGTCGTATCCATTGTACGGATTCTGAATACCTAAAAAATTGTTGCATATCATTTACCTTGAGTCAGTTTTCTTTTTTCTGCAGGTGAAGGTTGTTAGGAGTTTGTATTGTAGCATATTTGTTTAAATCTTTATACCAGTAAAAGCTTCTCAGAAACAAAATGGCTGCCAACTTCTCTCAAAATTACATTTTCAAAAGATGCATGCTATTAATGAAATCTTGTTTATGGGATGTGAAATACTTACTTGGATTAACATGCTGTTTCATTCCTTTAGATATCTAGCACAAAATTTTGTACACAAGGTACTTCATCTATTCTTAATATGGAAAATTAAGCTGTTATTTTGCACAAAACTGTGCCATATCTTTATAAATGGTTCTTAAATGCTCATGCTGGCGTTGTAATTGCTAAATATAATTAGTGTCAGTAGGTCATTTTCAAAGAGCGAGAGATTCCCACAATGTAAGGATTCATTTCTTTCAGGTACATGTACCCTTTTGATTTTGTTGAGCTAACAGGGAAGTAAAACCAAGTAGTCACTTTCTAGCAGTGATATTGGTTAGCAGATGTGTCAAGGTTTCGGTTAAAGTTTTTAATTTGAGTTTTGGCTGGACATGCAGCAGGCCTTGGATTTCATTTATGTTGAGTCTGTTTTGGTGAAAGCTCAGAATAGCAAATATATTGTCATATGTGTTCATCTCAGGCCATATCTATATCTGTTTGCACCCTAGAATAAAATTGGTGTTATTGAAATTCAGCGGACTCTTAATTTGTTGACTTTCTAGGTAGGTTGTTGTTGTTGTTGTTGTAGGATTTAACGCCATTTTTCAGCACAAGATAGGCTATACATGGCGGCCAGTATTAGTAGTGGAGGAAGAACCCGGGAGAACTCAGAAAGAACCACCGACCCACAAGAAGCTACCAGCAAGCTTTCTCACATAACCACATTGGCTGAGCCTGAGACTCGAACCCACGCAGACAGAGGTGAGATGGCAGTGATCCGTAATGGTGAGCGCTTTAGACCACTTGGCCACTCGGGGCCCTTCTAGGTAGGTAAGAGGTGGGCTGCAGAAAACTGGTCTTGGGGGGTGGGTATTTATTAATAATGAATAAATAGTGATCATGATTTGTTAAAATATTTCAGAACATAAATTGTTAGCTTGTTTGTAAATGTATTTCTTGTTCTTGACATGGCAAAAATTTACAAATACATTTTTCCCAATTTTATCTTTTTTGTTTCTTGTTTTGTGAAATATTAATATTTGACATCCTGAAGGAAAAAAATGGGCATAAAATGCCAACAGCAAGAATGTCAGTATAATTTTGAAATACACCATTTATTTCAAAATTTTGGAAATGATTCCTGGATGTGGTTATGCAAACTGGTAACTCCTGCACTTCTACCTCACAATTTAGTGTACTGTAACAATTATTATTAACAATAGGAGTATGCTACTGAGATGCATGCATTTAGTTTAGTTATTTAGCAAAAATCAGGAAAACTGCAACTGTGTACATGCACTTATTTATATATCTCTCTGTCTTACACATGCCAATGCTTTTATTTCACTGCCAGTAGAAATGGCTCCAGCATACACACACATGCACACACAAAGCTTTATCATGTTATTAGTGATCATAAACAATTGGCAGTTGGTATAATTAGGTATGAAAACAAGTATTCACACTTTAAACTTTAAAGTTGATGGATTAAGTTGTTCAAACCGACCAGTATACAAAACTGTTGGCTTTTTTTTGCGACCTTCGATGATTAGCAAACAAAAGAAGCTTCTTGGGGCTATTGTTAGTAGCACCAAAGACGTTAATCTTAGTTTCCTTTGACTGTTCATACAACATTTTTGATATTTGAATGTTTATGTTGGGGTGTAGGGTCAGAGTCAATTGCCTATTGAAAAGTTGGTATTTGCCTCCACAAATCCAATGAAACCCACATTGGCACATGCTTTATTCTTGTTGATTCTGGCTTTGTCCAAGTTGCTGCTACAGCAACACGTTTCTGGCATTGTTCTCAGAACAAATATGTTGAGAATTATGTGTCCTTATACAAACAGTATGTGACTTTAATTTAATATTTTAGAATTTTTGAACAACAACATTTGAAGGGGATTTATTGTTGATACCAGGTGACTATTGGACCTCTGATGTCATGGACATGCAGGTTGTAAGATTTGTGTAGTCATGTGACTAGCAGTGCGAAGGTAGAGTATCAGATCAATTTTCATCAGTGCTGTAATTTCATTTAGCCCTGTCAGATTAAAGACATAATGATTATAATGCTGACAATTTCTCAGAAAGAGTTGTTTACCTGTCGATTTCATACAGGTCTGACCCGATGTAACAGTGTTTAAGTTTGCTTGGCCTGCATGTAAGTGACTACCCTCTACCACCACCACATGGCAGGAAAATTCCATCTTTTCAATGGGCAATTGACTGTGACCCTAGACACTGACCTAAATATCCAAATATCAAACATGGGTGTGAAGGGTCAGGAAACTCAGATTACTATACCTTAAGGAACATCACTAGTACAGTGTACCACCTGTAAGGATAAAAACTGCCTTTCTTTCGAAGCCAGCATGTTGACACCTTTGACTTTCACTGGATTACGGTAAGTGCGTACAAAATTAGTCTCCTCTGACCCTTGCCACTCCATTTTTTTGGTATTTGGACATTTATGTTAGGGTGTACATAAATGTCCAGATATCAAATATGAGGTGATTTGGGCCAGGGGAAACGTGGAGTAAATCGAAATATGAAACTTTCAAACATCAATTCCAGTAATATGCCTGTTGGTCACTGCTGATACGATGCAGTGGTCGCAGAAGGCCACGTGAAACCACTGCTTGTTTTAGAAACACATGACCACTGTCTGTAGAAATGTCTGCACCACAGCTGTATGACATGATATTCATGAAACTAAGATCATCTTTTAGACTGCTGAACAATAACTTGAGGGTGACATTCACCGAAACACGACAGTTATTATGAAAACATGACGGTGATTGTTACGTTGTTTATGGAGGAACCAATAAGCATGGTTTTTACATGGTTCTGTTCCAGTAAAAAGCATATAATCTATATTCTTGGATTGTGCAGCGTACTACATATACCGATTTGACATGAAATATAGCCATTGATATTGGAGATAGGTAAAAGTATAACTTCTGAAGAAATTGACCTGGTATAAAGGTCTTCGTAGCTTGTAGAAATAATGCAGTTCCGTCATAGAATATTAATGCTGTTGCGAAAAATAGAAAAACTTGAAAGCATCCCAACATAAAGACCTATACATTATATACTGCTAATGCCAATGCATCATCAATCACGATCGTGGTAACTAAAAAAAAAAATTGCAACAGCGTACAACATAAAAGACGGAAGGCAGAGTAGAATTTAACCAAATTTATCAGAAGCATTTTGGCATCAAGAATTGTTTAATTTATGCAAATAACATCGATCCACTATCAAATATGTTCACCATTGCTAATAGTTACAGTCTTTTAAATGGCTTATACAAAAACCCTGAGAATAATTTAAATCAAAATTTTATGGAAAGCATTCTGGCATTAGGGTTGTTCTGTATGGTCTCTGTTGCTTAAAAAAGCAAAAGAAAATTTGAATCTGCTTTCCTACACTTCTCCGTCCCCAACCCCCTTTCGTAGGTTTGAGGTTATAGAATAGGTATGATGTGTTCAGCAGGTCATACAAGAGGCGACTGAATGGAGCCAAACTATTTTCTGTGTCAATCGAGGATCCTGGTAATGGTTCGATTGTTGTCATTCTGATGCAGCACACTTACTTGACCTGAACGGGTGGTCAGAAATATGCACACAAAAAAAAAAAAAAAACCGATTCGAATTTTGTAATCTAAAAACGTATGGTCTTCTGATGAAAACATCAAATTCATGATGACCCACAACTTTATCCTGTGTCTTATATCGTTTTGAAGGCCCAAATGCCGTTTAGAAACATTCTGTTGAGGCATATGCATGAGCCTGGTATCTCAGACTAACGAGATAGTTTATTCAGTACACTAACAAATTATCTTCTAATCCTGCATATGATATAGTTTTTAGGCCTAAATTCCAAGCCATGTGCTCAGAAACCAAATTTCGTTCTGGATAAAGACTCAACTTCTTTCGTTGAACTTCCAGTATTACTAAAATCTGTGAACTACATTGAAACCTCCCAAAATCAGATTTTGTCAACTTTTTCGGATTCCTTTTGGACACAAACACCAAATGTGAAAGTCTGTTAATATGCTAATTTTTACATAAACGTGATATGCTCATATAATCTGGAAACAATATCCCGTCCTGTTATTGGAACAGTTACCTTGGCAATAAGGGTAATGAAAGGGCTGATGCGGCAACCAAAGGTGACCTGCATTCATTCGTTTCCAAATGGAAGATTCCATATTATGATGGCAAATATGACATAAATCAGCATGTATATAATTCTTGGCACAGCATGTGGAATGAAAACTCCACAAGGAAGAAAAAAACCCACACCAATCACATCACTGCAGATTGGTATCCCTCATGTAAAACAAATAGCAGAGATGAGGTGGTATTGTGTCAAGGCACTTCGGTTATACACACCTGCCTCAAGCACAAGGCATATCGGATGTACATACCTGCCTCAAGTACAAGGCATATCGGATATACATACCTGCCTCAAGCTCAGGGCATGTCGGTTATACATACCTGCCTCAGGCACAAGGCATATCAGATATACATAGCTGCCTTAAGCAGAAGGCATGTCGGATATACATACCTGCCTTAAGCACAAGGCATATCGGATATACATACCTGCATCAAGCCCAAGGCATATCGGATATAACATAACTGCCTGAAGCACAAGGCATGTCGAATATACATACTTGCCTCAAGCATATAATCTGTATATTGGAGAAAGACATCTCTCCAATAGTTCCAAATATATTTATCAATTTCCTTACGTGAATTGGACCAAACAGAGTGCAGTAGTCTGGTCTCGCGTTATACAGAATTTAGATAGTCTAATTAAAGATACCGGAAATAAAGAAATAAGGATTTAAAATGCCATTTTGGCATTGGTCATTGTAAAGAATTTACACTTCATGGAGAGTTATTAAAAATTACTCGAATAAAACTATAGCACATTTCATCGCAATTTGTCATATTTTTAAAATATCCAATCCCAATATATTGCTTGTTATATATAGTGTAAATATCTTCCGATAATTTATCCGCCACAGGAGCACTGTTTGTTCGAGGTAAACGTTCTACTAATCGACCATCAGGACAATCATATCTCTTCCTTTATGCTAGATCAAACAGAGGTTGCCTAGTATCCTTGAGACCTTTGACATCAAGTGTTGATTTCATTTTTCCTCTGAAGACACTTTTATTGCGAGTTCCAAATCTGGCTTTGATTCGTATATATATATATATATATATATATATATATATATATATATATATATATATATATATATATATATATATATATATATATATATATATATATATATCTTCATCAATTTCTTCTACATCTGAATGTTATTCCGCCTGCGTCGTCTCAAAATCGAATAGTACATCATCGCTTGCGTCACCTTCAACGACATCAGAGATATTTTCACTTTTCCTCTCATTTCCCTTCGGTTTCCCAATATCATTCATTTTTCGTGAGTTTAATTCTAGCCTTGAATTGATATTGTCCTCAGCTTCATTATCTAATATGTTTTTAGTAACATCGAAGCTATTTTGAGACTTTCTCTGCATGCCTGCACGATCAATATAATCAGATGAGAGATCATTTTTCTTGTTTTCTGAAGACCATCTCCCAACGCATTAAAATATTATTTTGTTTTAAGTAGTAGTATATTTTCAGTTCAGTCACATTGACAAATTTTGTCAAACTTATTTCTTGCACTATAGATTCCTAACAAGCTCACACTCCTTGAATGAACATGAGAGAGAGAGAGGAGACGGTATGATGTTGCCTCTTACTTTCTTCTAGTTTCTCACCGGAACCGTTTCATCTTGATTGCAAATATTTGGTTTGACTAGGTTTCTCACGCAGCAGGTCAATATATAAGATTAGTTTCTTAGAGTTTTTAGCGT
>JAECUM010028623.1:0-20425 GCA_016617855.1 Megalonaias nervosa | reverse complement strand
AAATTTAAACAAGCAGTAGATGCTGGGCTAATTCTGAGAAAAGTCCATCGCGTACTAAAATTTAATCAGTCTAGATGGATGTCAAATTATATTGACTTAAATGCCAAACGTCGTGCTGTTGCTAAGACCGACTTTGAGAAAAACTTTTTCAAGTTAATTAATAACTCAGTTTTTGGAAAGACAATGAAAAATATTCGGAAAGAATTTCTATCGAAATTGTAAACGACATAAATTGCAGAAGTAAATCAGTTAATGATGATGGTTTTGTTAGTATGAAAATATTTAATGAAAATCTTGTTGCAATACAAAAACGAAAGACAAATTTAAAGTTAAATAAACCGATTTATGTTGGTGCAGGTGTACTTGATATATCAAAGTGGCTGATGTACGATTTTCACTATAATTTTACCAAAAAGCAGTGGCCAGATTCAGAGTTGCTATTTACTGATACAGATTCTCTAGTTTATAATATAAAATGCGAGGATGTCTATCAAGATATTTATAACCGCAGTGACCTATTTGATTTATCTGATTATCCGACATGTAGTGGATTTCATGATGATGCAAATAAAAAAGTTATCGGTAAATACAAAGATGAGTTTATGTTTGTGCCGGTGAGAGAGTTTGTTGGACTTCGAAGTAAAATGTATGCCGTAATTCTCGACGACAATAAACGGACAAAGAAAGCGAAAGGTATTCCTCGTGGATATGTAAAAAAAATGTATGAAATTTGACGATTTTAAGGCAGCACTAAATAATTACACTAATTTTATAAAAACGAATATTATCAAATCCAATCTTCACAAGCTTGAAACTGATACAATAATAAAACGTGGACTGAGCAATTTTGATGATAAAAGATATTGCGAAGATGGGATTAATACTCTAGCACTTGGTCATTACACCAGTACAAACCAATGATATCTTTAATTAATTTTGGCAAAACTTTAAAATTTAACCTTATTCGAGTTAGTTAGTAGTAATTTATATGTGAGGAGATATATTTGTGTTTCAAAAAGGGAGATAATACCGTTCCAGCTAGTTTAAAATCTTCTGTGGTTATCGAACATAAATATATACCTATGCTTGGTTCGTTAAGGCTTCGGTTAATGCTGGCATTTGTCGTCCGTTTGTCTGTAATGTAGAGCTGTATCAATGAAAATCATTAAATAATATAGTAATTTTAAAGTCTTAGAATGAAAAATATGTGGTTAATATATAAGGCCGTACTGGAGGTGTTGTGTAGGCGGATATAATAATGCAGAGAATTTATTGATTTTCAGACTGCGTGTCTGTAATAAGGCGCTGTTGTAATGATTTGGCTTATATTACAGTACTGTAGAAGTCTGTCAAGTGATTTCCAGACGATTTTGTAATGTATTAGTGATTTCGTTTAGTCTGTCTGTCTGTATCAATAAAAATCATCTCGTATGAAAAATAATATAGTAATTTTAAAACCTTAGAATGAAATATATGTTTAATATATAAGGCCGCACTGGAGCTGGTATTTTGTAAGGCTTGGCTAAAGGCGCTGTATTAATTATTTCGTTTAATATACTTTAGACGGTAATATATATTAACCAGAGCAGATGTATAAAATCGTAGATTTCTAAATAAAAAAATGTAATAGGAATTTTCTACTTGGTAACTATATGATAATTTCTCGAATGTACACATATAACTGAATGTGATGGCTTAGTGCAGGAATGTTGGATTCTCGTACTGAAGGTCTGTGGTTCGGTTCCCGTAACAGACGTAATCGGCGTGAACGATCCGATGCCAATTTTTCTAAGATAATTGGGGGTACGAAGTTCAACAGAAAAAAAAATACACTCTCCCACCATGGCACCAAGTGGTGGGTTTATTTTTACACTCCCCGGGGTTGATTATGGGGAGAGTGTACAAAATCTGTTGAACGTAGGTAAATTCCCCGTTTATGTATGTGCCGTCTTATGTGTTGTGCCGTCTTATATATGTTTGTGCAGTCTTATGTGTTTGTGCAGTCTTAAATGTTTGTGCCGTCCAAAAATAAACAGCAGGGTGATGCGAGCTCGTGACATTGTGACCTTTCTGAAGGGTACCCCATACAAGGATATTCAGAAAGAATGTCGCCGGATGAAAAAAGTCTCATAAGATGCCTGTGGACCATAAGAAAGGTCTTAACCAATGAAGAGTGCCCGTGGGCCATAAGAAAGGCATTTACATTGAAATAGACAGCCCTCTGAGTTTCTAAAGTTTCGTTTCGTACATTTAAGAATTCGCCGGGGTGTATTCTATGAAAGGGACTCTTAGGACCTTATGGTAAAGGCTTTATCGGCAATGAAGGGACCCCGTGGAATGGTAGACCGAACGTCATCCTGCTGTTTATTTTTTGAAATATCATTCATCAACCATTTTGTCCGCATCATCTGTCCAACCTCTTGGTCTCAGTTGCGAACAACCATATTGATCCATACTTGCTCGATAAATGATGACCAACTTTTTTAATACAATTGCTTATTATTTTAGGACTTATACCAATATATTTTGAAGCTAATTTGATTGAATTAAATCTTTTAAAAATCTGTTTGTTAGATCAAATCCAACATGTCGGATTGGATTATAATGTTTAATATGAAATTTCTAGTAAAACAAGGTTTCTAAACTAGGATATTCTTTCTCCGACAATTCCCCTCTCTCTAAATTTGGGGGTGGGGGTGGGGTCTCTGATCTAGAATCCTCTTTTGGTTTGAAAATCTCATATACTACAACAACAATAACAACAACAACAACAATAATAATAATAATAGTAATAACAATCATCATCATCATCATCATCTCCTCTACGTGTATTTTATCCGGATTTGAGGGATTTTCTGTCAACGCTGCAGATATACAGCCTGATAATACATGAGCGCCTGTAGGATCTTTTGTGGGGGGGGGGGGTCAGTCAGTCACGGCCGGGAGAGTTAGTATAGTAAGCAGTCCGAAACTAAAGCTAATATTTACTAAGCGTTTTGGACAGAATCTTGTGACATATTTTCAGCTTTATTTGCATGATCAAACTTGTCGGAATATATATATGGCAAGACACTGCATGTGCCGTGGGCGCCATTTGAAAAGGGGGGGGGGGAGGGGCAAAATCGGTGAGCAGAACAAAGTTTTTTTTTGATAGGGGCGCAATTTTAGTTCTTGCTGTGGGCGCCATATGTCCTCTCTCTCTCTCTCTCTCTCTCTCTCTCTCTCTCTCTATATATATATATATATATATATATATGTGTGTGTGTGTGTGTGTGTGCAGTATGATTTCAGGGGGTGTCACGTGACCCCCCCCCCTTGACCTATGCTACGGGCGCCCTTGTGATAATGCAAAAGTGCGGATTTTGTTTTTCAAATTTAGATTAAGAATCTGGCATCTTGTGCTTAATGTCACTTACATCTGAAAATGCCCTTAAATATGAGAGGCACAAATGGGGCTAATATCGCTCACCTGACTTAACAGTTAACCATTTCACTAAACAGGCTTATGTAGTAATGTAAAAACACAACCCTATGAAAATAACAGCCAAACATTATATCTCTCGTTGATTTCACTACAGTTTCATACATATTCTTCCAAGTGATAAAGGCCTATTTCACATCCGTTGATCTCGCTGATAATAAAGTTTGTCCAAGATCTTGAAGTCATGACCTATTTACAAGGTTTAAGTGATAGTAGGTTAAAATTGCAATCTTACGAGAGATAACAAGCTCCTGATATTAGATGCAAGATCATCTCAGCAACAGATCTCATTCGCTATAGAAATTATCTGAGACCATGATGACATTATTTTGTCAAGTTTTAGCAAAGTCCGACGATGTTAGGTCTCCAGTCAGTAAGTCAGATGCAAGATCACCTCATAAATATCCTCAGATCTTCCTCGACATCAAAATCAATAGAATAATTTGATGATATAAGATTATTTAACAAGATTGATAAAAGTGCAGATTTTTGTGGTCACATGACCACCAACACCGTCATCTCCGCCGCCAACATCGTATCATCATCATCATTTGCAACAGATAACGAAGGCAACAATGATTTTCTTTCACTTTCTCTAATAAATAACAATAATAATAATAACAGACATCAACGTCAATGACGACAACAACAACAGCAGAAACAACAACAATGATGAAGACAACAACAGCCATAATAATAATAATAATAATAATAATAATAAATCTCCAGGATGAATGCAAAACTGGACTAAAATGTGCTGTTTCTTGAAATATTTTTGACAGAAATTGTAGGGAATTCGAGTTCTAGAACTTGTAATTAGAATATGCTAATTATAATGCATCATCCTCCCCAACTTAATGTCCTACACTAAGCAAGTTTAGTAATTCGTGCAAGAGTATTGTCCTCTCAAATTTTAACAAAAGAGGGCGTCTTATTTTCCTGACTGGTTCTATACCAATATATAATTCTCTTCAATGCAATAATCCTAATCAACACAGCAGACTAGTTTACTTGCTTACAGTCGCTATGGAGATTTGCCTCCTTAAGTTTAAGTAGAAGTGTGTTGTTATCGACTTACTTGTAAAACCCAATATTGGCAGGGACTTGTGTCATAAAACTATTTAAATATGGCGACGTCAGTGGAGAATCCATTCATTTATACCGCAGCTGGAGAACTTGGTAACCAGAGGGAATCAATGCTACAGAATGAATTATTATTGCGGGTAACTCCTCTTTATTTTTCTCTCGCTTTCTCTCTCTCTCCACGACCACAACGTTGTTGATCATATATGTGTCCGAAAAATCTCACTTAAATTTAATTCAGTTTAAATATAGTTTTAACAAGCCTTTTTTTAAAAATTTTTTCGAACATATTTAGCACACAGACTTGACAACAGACTGTTTAAGTCATTGACACTTTTTCGGATTTCAGATATCTTCTTTGGGAAAATTGAAACAGTTGCCACCAGGCGCTTCCCCTTTTGTGGTATATATTTTGATTACATTTCCTCAAGGGATAGGCCTGGTTCTGTACACAGAGGTGTGGAAATCTTAAAAATAGCCTACTGTGTGCCTAGCCAAGTAAATAGCCAAAATTTATATTTGTCTGAATGCTGGAGGCACTTGTCCATACTTTTGTGACAACACGCCTCTATCATATTTTGCGTACTTGTCCATACAGGGATTTTCCTACCATTTCCAGTGTTGGGCATTAGAATTGTGGAAATATATGTCTCAACGAAAGAAATGGGAAATTTTTAGAATAATAGAAACAGAAAAGTCTTCATGTGTATTAGTGAGCTAATGACAGCACATTTTAATGTATTAAAACAGTTCGTGCTGCAAACAGTGTCTTGTAATTTGAGTATAATAGTGGTGGGCAGCAACAATAGTTGTTGACTACAGATAATTACTAGTATTTGCCAAAAATAGTAAATCATGGTGGGGTTATAACCAATAAAACCAAATAAGAGAAGCTTTTCTTTAAAAAAAATCAAAATAATTGATGATTATCAAATATTTTTATAATTCTGAGCATTTTTTTTCACTGATGTTATAAGCTCTTTGCTGTGCCTGCCAATGTAGTGGCATAACATCGGCACTTTGATGCTGTTTATATGCAAGGATGATTACTCATAATTTTATGAAGTAATTACTGAGCAGTTCCACAAATCCAGCACAGCAAAATTTGTTCACATTACAATAAAACACTGTGATGAATGCAGAGTTTTACTTGTATTAGTTCTTTTCATTTATCACTTAGGAATGCAATAATAGAACACAGTTTTTTTTTAAAATTACTTGTAATCTGACCCTTCAACCTAGTTTGTTAAAAAGGGGATTTCTATTTGGAAAAGTTAAAAAAGGAAATGCATTTCTTTATTGGGAATCCGGCCCGCAGATAGACTAGTAAAATCCCTACCATAGTAAATGAATTAAGATATGAGTAGTCTCTGAGGAGAGGTGGTTGTCTAACACGTCTCATAGCTACATGAAAAGGTCACAGAAAAATGACTTTCCAAGGGTTTGCTTAATACAGATTTCCTTTAAGTCATATTTGACTGTATATTGTTATTTGGGAAGATGATGTTAATTTTGTAATTTTTTTCTCTTTTCCATGTCAAATGAAAGGCAAAATTGTACTTGTCAGGCAGTTTCATGGGGCAAATTGGGTGCATCAGCTATTGGATTTCCACATCCCTGCTATGCTTTTTCTTTTGTTATCAATATGAATGACTTGCATAACTAGACTTTTTCCTACCTCTTTTAAAATGGCATAATAAGCCAGATCTGCAAAATAGACTCTAAAACTATATCTAATCATTATGTAGCTAGCTGACTGGTGAAAGGTTGTACTATCTTACTGACATTTAGGACAGGAAAGGTTTTCACACATTAGACTTTAACTCCAGCTACCAGTGCATAATTAAACTGGGTTTCTGTATTATTAATACCTCTTCTAGTTCCATCACTTACATCAGTATCACTCCTTTATACAGTAAAATATCAATTATCTGGTTGCCAATTATCCACATTATTCACTTTTATGAACTACTGCCATGTTTCCTGAAATTTGTGCTTATTACAATGTACTGTACATGTATATATAAATGAAGTAAATTTGCTGATCATGATGCCAACACAGAATAGAGTAATACAGATTGGTTCAAGGACAGTTCTTCTTTAGGACTAAATCTGATCATTGGATTGCCAAATTTGTGGTTCTGGATATTTGACAAATTTATTGTACTCATAATCATCACCATTACCACTAACTACTCTGTTACTTTGAAAATGCCTATAATATTGAATTTGTATCAGCAACAAACACAATCAAATATAATCTCATGCAATTATAGTTACAAAAGTATTAAGAGTAACTTATTTGTATTTTTAAATTAAACAAAAATTTAATTAGTAGAGAGGTAGAGAGAGGAATATACAAAAAGAGAAAGTTTATTCTTGTACTGTAAGATTTGTACACACAGCGAATTTGGCTTGGGCAATATCTAATTTGTCTTATGGAAATTCCAAGCTAATTAAGCATAATTAAAGATCCATAATAGTCCAGTAAAAGGTGTTCTTTAGTTCAAGTGTCTGCAATTAACAGTCCATGACCATTAATGACTTAATAGCTGATAAAATTTAATTACTTTTACTGGCACAGGGGTGAATAGAACCCATATCAGCTATAGTTTACTTGAATCAAAACCATTTGACATTGTTCATGAGACAACACATAAAATGACCCTGCACTGCACCAATGTTATCATTCCATGATGGATAGACCAGCATGATTTCAAATAAGCATGAAGTTCAAATGTAACATCTTATGAATATTTTTATTTAATTTAACTATTTTAAAATTTATATATTTAACATTTTAACTTTTTAAACATGTCAGATTTGTACAGACTGTAATATTTACTTAGTTACTGATAATAATGCCATTAAATGTATGATTATTGGACCCATACTGTCCAGATAGGTTCAAGGACAGTTCTTCTTTAGGACTATATCCGATCATCGGATTGCCAAATCTGTGTTTCTGGATATTCAACAAATTTATTGTGCTCTTGATCATCACCATTACCATTAACTACTCTCTTACTTTGAAAATGCCTATAATATTGAATTTCTATGACAAATATTAAGTCTCAAATATAAATAGTAAAATAGGAATGAAAATGTCACCAGTAGCCATGTTTTTCTTTTCTTCTTTGATTCTATTAATTCAGGGTTGTTGTTAGATGGGTGTATCAAGAGGCACTGACAGGCTTATTTGAAAAGATGATATAATTCCAAAATATATGTGGAGAGTTTGAAATGGTGGAAATATAAGATTTATTTCAGAATTCATTCTTTGAAATAATATCATTGTTGCATATTGTCTAGAAAACTTCAGTACTTTCCTGTTTAACAATAAACAAATAAACTCTTAAAATTTTATTTGAATTTTGAAAATTGATGAAAAAATATTCAATGCTCCTTTGTGCAAATATACAAAAAATTGTATGACACATGGATCAAAATTTGGAGAAAAAAACCCAACATTGAAATGAATCTTGTAACACTTGTAAATAGCATCTACAATAAATGGCTCTTGAGTTTCTTTTCTCAGTTTTCTATGTCCTTTTTTTTCCTTTCCATTTCCAGCCTGAGCTAGGTAAACCAAAGCGAAGGGGTGTTTTTTTACCAGAAGGTTACACTTTTGGACGACCAAATGAAGATCAGCATGGAGGCACAACAGATGGTATCAGAAATCTATATTTTTTGTGTATTTATACCTGTGTTAGAATTAGGTCTTAATAAACTTCATAATATTAAAGAAGTATTGGACTTGCATAATACTGCCAATAGCTGTGTCATAGTTTGACTTGCATAACACTACCGATAGCTATGTCATAGTTTGACTGGCATGACATTGCCAATAGCTATGTCATAGTTTGACTGGCATGACACTGCCAATAGCTGTGTAATAGTTTGATTTGCAAAGCATTGCTAATAGCTGTGTCATAGCTGCACATATAAAGCAAGTGATGATCAAACGAAATCAAATGACAAAATATGAAGTAGAAAAATGTAGATACTGTTATCAATTCAGTGATTTTTGCACCTATATCTAAACTGAAAGAATTTCAGTCAAAAAAACATGACAAAAACAACAGCATGGGGGCATTTTTGAGTTAAATCTCTGAATAGGAATGTTCTTCAAATACATGGTTTTAAGTTTAAGTTTTATGTGATAGAACTTACAAGGAAAAAATAAATATACTGGTGTCCTTGTGTGTGTGACTGTAGGTGAGAGAGGTCTCAGTTTCAAACATTTTGTGTGGTCAAGGAGGCATGTTTCCTAACAACTTGGTCATCATCAAGATCTGGTCAGATATCACAGCAAACAGTACATCATAGTTCAAACAGGGACAGTATTGGATACATCATTGCTCCAGTGGAATTACATGTCAAAAATGAGTAGGTGCTTCAGCATTTTTGCTACTGTGGATGGTATCCCTGTACCACAGAACAGGCACTACCTCTTTTATGAGATCATAATATTCAGCAAAGTGAGGGTATTCACAGTAAATTAAGGAGAGAGAGATAGAGAATTCATTATAGCAGCAGTCTTATATGTAATTATATCCTAGTATTCTTTGTATACCAGTAATTTTCTTGTAGCTCTTCATGGCTGGCCCACATTACAGTCCACAACCTTGCCATTCAGAAAGAAAGAAAAGAAGACTGCAGAGAGAGATTTCATGGCATTAAACAGAGCTGCAGTGACCTCAGGTCTTGTGTCAGCCAATGAGCATTATGAATTCCGGGCCACACATGATGTGCGCCGAAAAGCATCCGGTGATGATAAACAGAGGAGTCGCACCAGGCGAATACCACCAACCATGGTTTTTGGAATTTCAACAAGGTGAACATGCCTTTTACCTAAACATCCAATAGATTATCACTTTATTATGGTCTCAATGCCAACAAACAAGATGATAAGATAATTAGAGTGCAGGATTTCCTAATGACTCGGAATGGAACCATGCAGAGAAATTTAGAGAACCTTTGATGAACCTTGACAAGCTTTTTTTTTATTATTAATTCTCAGGCATGATGTATCATATCACTTTCAAAAAGGATCTTAATATGAGCTTTTATTTCAAATAAAATGTATGAATGAATTATAATAATGTCTAACTTTTGTGATCCCTGGCAAGCAGAAAGTTGAGAGGATTGGATGAATTTTATGAATTAAATTTTAAATTAGTGTAGGTATAAGATACTGATTTCATGTTAGGAAACTGTAGAATAATGTTGGCAAATGATGCATTTGAAATCCTGAATCTAATAATGTTATCAATGTCACAACTGTCTGATGACTTGTGATCATTGATAGCCATGTGAGTAATAGTGAGATTCAATTAAAACTGAATGATTTCCTAACATTATTTTCCTTTCAAAGGGAATATTAAAAATTACAGATGCAGGTATTTTAATGATGGTTGCAAAGTCATAGAATGATATTTTAAAGGTCTGCATATCCTTATGAGGCTCTTTATGTGTGTGTGTTTGGATTTTTAACATAGCTTTAACAATTTTACCATTTTGCTACGATGTTTGCAGTTCATAGTTATGTCTAGCACTGGGGCATGATGCCACAGACATGTAGCATCATGTCCCACCTAGTCACATTATCATAACACCAGCTGAAAAGTCCTAACACTAACCTATTAATGCTGAGCACCAAGTGAGGCAGCTTCTAGTACTATTTTAATAAGTCTTTGGTTTGACTCAGCGACCCATGACCTCCTGCATCTGAGGCTAACCACTTAGGCTAATGGAACAGTCTATGAGGATCTAAGGTCTGTATATCCTATGATGAACGTAAGGTCTGTGTATCCTTATGAGGATTTATAGTTCTGTTTATCCTTATGAGGATCTAAAGGTCTGTGTATCATGAGGCTCTAAAGGTCTGTATCATGAGGCTCTTAAGGTCTGTGTATCATGAGGCTCTAAAGGTCTGTGTATTGTTATGAGGATTTATAGTTCTGTTTATTCTTATGAGGATCTAAAGGTCTGTGTATCATGAGACTCTAAAGGTCTGTATCATGAGGCTCTTAAGGTCTGTGTATCATGAGGCTCTAAAGGTCTGTGTATCATTATGAGGATTTATAGTTCTGTTTATTCTTATGAGGATCTAAAGGTCTGTGTATCATGAGGCTCGAAAGGTCTGTATCATGAGGCTCTAAAGGTCTGTGTATCATGAGGTTCTAAAGGTCTGTGTATCATGAGGCTCGAAAGGTCTGTATCATGAGGCTCTAAAGGTCTGTATCATGAGGCTCTAAAGGTCTGTGTATCCTTATGAGGATCTATTTTTAACATAATATAGCTTGATGTTCTTCTGCCATGTTGCCCATTCTTGTGAAACATCATTATCTTTGAGTGTCTTTTTTAAGAATCATGTACATGTAACATATTGGAAAGAGACATAGATGTTCAAAATGTTACAGAGTTATGTGGTCACATATAGATGATTGGAGTTTAGCTCTAGGTTCAGTGGTTTCACCTGCTGAAGGCCCATTTTCTCTCAACATCTGAGATGTCAGGAGTGCATCACATAAGTTGTAAGAATTTATCATACATTACAAGTAAAATACCATGAATTCGCTATTTTTTGTTGTTTGCATTTTTTGTTAATTTTGTTTGTTTACAAAATGCTAAAATGCTAAATTTGTATCCCAGAAAATGAATATCTTTTTGTGGAAGAACACCAGAACTCTTTTTCTAATCTGTGAATATAAGTACCAAATAAAAAATCATGAAAATTAATACCCATGAAATTAAATGAATTTCACAGCAAATAGATTTCTTTGTTGTAAATCTCCATGGGTTGTGCATTCCTATCACTTCAGACCATCTACTCCAATTTTTGACCTTCTGGAGCACAAGTACCAAGACAAATGGTTACAACAAAGGCGTCAGCTGGAGCTGGCCAAGAGGCAAGAGGAGACAAAAGTAAGTGATTATACTGATTGTTAATATTTAGTTCAGATGTAGGGTATACATTGTGGGTGTCACACTTGGGTGGGAGATACATGTGTAGTTTGGTGCAGTACAGAGTAATACAGTCACTGTTGTGACACATACAAATCTGCATATGAGAACTTGAGAACTATTCTAAAACCTGGCCATAAATGACCATTATGGATAGGTTGTCTTAAGGATGATCTCTTATGTTGGAGTCTTTAACACCTGGCTATAAATGACCATTATGGATAGGTTGTCTTAAGGATGATCCCTTATTTTGGAGTATTTAACTCTTTTACAGAGTGGATGTTTTTACATGGCTATTGGTCAGACAATCTAAAAACACTGAAGAAATTGATGTTGTTACATAGCTGTTGGTCATGATCTTTAAAACCACTTAAAAGATGGATGTTTTTACATGGCTATTGGTTAGGTAATCTAAAACCACCTTAAGATGTAAAGGTTGGTTTGTAAAATTAAAGTAAAAATATTTGAAGTCTTTAGATGAAGCTAACTCATTCTTTGCTGTGGTAGACTTAGACAAAGTTACTTGAATTATGTGTGGCACAGTGCAACATTCTGTGCATTTGTTACAATATTTGCACTAAATTGTGTTGACTAATTGTGTGCAGACTGGTAGTGATGCACTGCACTGCTGCACACTGCATGTTTTTGCAGTGTATATCCTCAGTCTATTCCTAGTTTGCATTAATTTTACATACACAAGTCTTCAGAAAATATATGTAAATTTTCTCATGAAAATTACAATTGCAACCACTGGCAGTGGCAGATCTGTGATGGGAGCAAAGTAAAAGTACTTACTTCTACTTGCATGATGGAGTAACTTTTATAAATGCAGCCATGTATATTGGATGTTATTTTTCCAACTGCTATGATCAAATTACATTTATAGTGACCAGCTTTAAGCTAAGTAATCAAATGGTCTGTTATACTTTTAGTGTAGGATATATTTTTAATATAGGATCAATTGTACTTAGATAGTTTTAGTACTATAACAGAACTTACTGAGTGTAAGGCTGTCCATGGGAATCATAGAGCGTATTGTCTGTATTGAGACTGGCTAATAATTGTACTGGATAATGAAATGGGATCATTGGCCATATATGTCTTTGAACAGAAACTGTATTCTAAGGTGTGGCTTTATATGGAGGGAATATGGTAAATACAGGTCATGACATAGTACTTTGAGTTAGTCACTTGTGACATTAGTTGTCTTTAATTATTATACCATATGTACTCATTTATAAGTCAAGTCTAACTTCAGACATCATACTAGGTCCTGATCTGCCATCACATAATGTGCTGGCACATCAGGGTTTGTTTTGCTTATTCTACTGATTACTTTTATCAAAATGCATAAACCTGCTGGCACATTGTGAGACAGGAGATGTGGGCATATACAGCTTGCAGTTGGAATTGACTAATAAGTGAATATATACAGTAACACTTATGTATTTTTAGATTGATCTATTTTACTCTTTGGAATGTTAGAGGGCTACCTTATCGTGATCAAAGTTCCATATTTACTGTAATATCATGTTATTGATGAGGTTACCATATCCTGGGAATATTAATGGGACTATTTAAGTTTCAACCCAGAACCAGTTACCAGTATGATTGCTATTTTTTATTGATACCATAAAATAAATTTGTTAGTTAAAAAGACAAAATGAACCTTACATTACATGGTAATTTTTCCTCTGCTGGTTCAAACTATATGGCACAGTGCAAAAATAAGTAACAATCATACAGCAACTGGTGTAGACCTTTTATAAGTTTACATTTTGGTATCTATACCCTATATAAGTCTATCATTTGGTATGTAGACCCTTTGTAAGTCTATATTTTGGTATGTAGACCTTTTATAAGTCTATATTTTGGTATGTAGACCTTTTATAAGTCTATATTTTGGTATCTCTACCCTATATAAATCTATCATTTGCTATGTAGACCCTTTATAAGTCTATATATTGGTAGGTAGACCAGATATAAGTCTATATTTTTGTACGCATAATATTGTTCATTATTTGAATTATGACTAAAAGTTAACAATACCAATTATGGCTTAAGGCTGACCTAGGGGAATAGCTGATCATGCAAAATGTAAAGGTTAAATTTATAATAATGATATTTCTGTAAGGTGTTGTTCTGAGACAATGTTTTTGTTTCATATAAAGTTTCATACTTGCATGACATACCATAGATACTTGCTTATAAATTGAGTTCAACTCCATCTGCAGACCCAGATCTGCCCTTGCATAATGTGCTAGCAGATCTGGGTCTGTGCAGTTTCTTAGGAGTAATCAGTAGAACAAACAAGATATACCCAGGTCTACAGGCACATTACGCTATGACAGATCAGGATCTTTGTTGTTTGCAGTTTGACTCAATTTATAAATGAGTATATATGGTATATTATATGCATATTTAATTTTGTTTGCAATTTTCTGGTACAGTGTATGTAATACCTGAGTCATGAGATAAAATCAGCATTTCACCATATTCTCTATTACCAGACTTTTTTGTAATTCAGTGCAGTGTACAAATTTCGGTATTTATTTCTTACAAAAGTCACAAAATATGAACATATTTTTTAAATCATTTCTCCTACTGACACAGAGTAGCACTTAAAACTTACACAAAGTGTACCCTTGTAAGTTGTAACATTTAAACAGGGGGTGCACTCATTTAGTACACACTGACTAGTGTAAAAATGAGTGATCTTCACGTGCATTACAGGATTTTAATGCACCATGCTGCATAGAGGTGTAAAGGAGCATAATTATATAGTACCATTTAATGAGCAGCTGCATGTGGGGTAGGCTATTGAATGATTCTATAAATTTATACACTGCATACATTCTTATTATTTTCATTTTTGTGCATGATAATGTAGATGATGCATGATAATGCAGATGTTTTCAGTAACCAAAGTAAGCATTTTTAGCTAGCTAACACTTGAAATTATTGTATGAATATTTTTGTACATCTTGGTATCCTACTTTAGCTCACCTGCAAGTAAAGCTAAGCAAGCTTATTTTAAGGTTGTGCATTCAGTTATGTGTTATCTGTTACCCATCAATGTTTGCTATATTATTCTTCTTTTGAAAAGCCACTTGATCAGTTTCAGCTAAATTTAATAACGAGCATCTTGGCATAAAGGGGTTTCAAGTTTTTACAAATGATAATGATTTACCATTGGATGTGTTGCTAATTATAGAAACAACTTCAAGCAATTTCTTCTCCAAACTTGCTGATCAGAATTTGAGCAAATTTATTTGAAAGTATTCAGTCATGAAGGGATTTCAGATTTGTACAGATTATTGCTGATTTGCTATCAAATATGACTGCTGGTATTAGAAATAGGAAAACATTAAAATGACTTTTCCTTTAAAACCTTATCAGAATTTGTCCAGATTTGATAGAAAACATACTTGCATGAGAGGTTGAATTTCATATAAATGATCCCAATCTATTTTCAGGTATGGCCAACATTACTAAAAATGAAAAAAAATTTAAAGGACTTCCCCAAAACTACTCAACAGCATTTGACAATATTTATTTGACAGAAAGCTTCCTTGCATGAAAGGTTTTCAAGGTTTTCTTACAGATAATGCTGTGTGAAATGTGGCTGTTGTTACCAAAATTATAAAAAACTTTAAATGAATTCTTACAGATAATGCTGTGTGAAATGTGACTGTTGTTAACAAAATTATAAGAAACTTTAAATGAATTCTTACAAAATGTCTGATAGAATTTGCCAAATTTGACAGAAGCATTCTGGCATGGAGAGATTTTAAATTTGCAAAGTCATCATTACTAAAAACAGATAATCCTTCAAATAAATCCTTAAAAAGAACTCAATATAACTGGCTAGATTTAACAGAAACCATTCCGGAATGAAAGGCAATTCAATTTCAACAAATGGAATGAAAGGCAATTCAATTTCTACAAATGGAATGAAAGGCAATTTAATTTCTACAAATGGAATGAAAGCCAATTCAATTTCTACAAATGGAATGAAAGGCATTTCAATTTCTACAAATGGAATGAAAGGCAATTCAATTTCTACAAATGGAATGAAAGGCAATTTAATTTCTTCAAATGGAATGAAAGCCAATTCAATTTCTACAAATGGAATGAAAGGCATTTCAATTTCTACAAATGGAATGAAAGGCAATTTAATTTCTACAAATGGAATGAAAGCCAATTCAATTTCTACAAATGGAATGAAAGGCATTTCAATTTCTACAAATGGAATGAAAGGCAATTCAATTTCTACAAATATTGCTGATCTGTCTTCAAATATTGCTGCTATTGTTAAAAACAGAAAAACATTTTCATAACACCTGATAGGCAGAATTTTAACAAATTGAAGAAAAGGTGTCCTAGTGTTTCAGATATCAACAAATACTGCTTCTCTGCAATCTTGCTACCATTATGCAATGTAGAAAAACAAAACATTGAAACAACATTATTTTTTAAAAACAATCAAGAAAAACAAAACACTTAATAGAATTTGACCTACTTGTAAAGAAAGCATCTTGGCATATAGGCATTTCAGTATTGGACAATAGATCCTGATGCATGTCTTCTATGGGTGAAAAGATTTAGAAAAATTTCCTAAACAGTAATCCTGGAACATTTGTCTTGATTTCTTTAATATAAATACATATATGACATGCTATAATTTCTGTAATCATTTCTTGGGAGTTTGCTAGCAACAAATAATTAAACATAACAAATTCTCTCCATGCAGAATCAGTTAAAACCTTATTGTATTAGTTCTTCAAACAAGACAGAGACGTTTTATGTAGGCATGTATTCCAGCGAAGTGGGTTTCAATTATATTTTTAATATTGAAGACCTGCCAGAAGAAATATTAATATATGTGTATGTCCTACCATTTTACAATGCTCTGTCTCCAGTCACTGAGTTGTCTAAGTGCTCATCTTCACAGATTACTCATATTTCACCTCTGTCTGCATGTGTTAGAGTATTGGCTTGGCCAGCATGGGTATGTGAGAAAGCTTTGTCACTAGCTTCCCATGGGTAAGTGGTTCATGCTGGGATCTTCCTACAGTGAATAAACTGGCTGCCACGTGTAGTCTATATTGTGCTGAAAATTGTGTTAAACCCACAAAACCAAATCCGACCTTCCTCCAGTCACTAACCCAAATTTCAGGTGTGAGGATTTAATTGTGTAGGAGGGGTTGAAGGACATTATGCACATGCAATAATACATAGGTAGATTGCACACATAAATAGTACATAGGTAGATTACACACATAAATAGTACATAGGTAGATTACACACATAAGTAGTACATAGGTAGATTACACGATGCAATAGTACATAGGTAGATTACAGGATGCAATAGTACATAGGTAGATTACACACATAAATAGTACATAGGTCGATTACACACATAAATAGTACATAGGTAGATTACATGATGCAATAGTACATAGGTTGCACACATGCAGTAATATGTAGGTAGATTATGCACATAAAACAAAGTACATAGGTAGATTACAGACATGTAAAAATACATAGGTAGATTACAGACATGTAAAAATACATAGATTACACACATAAATAGTATATAGGTACAGTACACAATGCAGTAGTACATTGGTAGATTGCATACATGTAATAATACATAGGTAGATTACACACAAATAGTACATAGGTAGATTACACATTGCAGTAGTACATAGGTAGATTACACATTGGTACATTACACACAAAATAGTACATAAGTACAAACAGACACACTGTAGGGGGCTCCAAGTGGCCGAGTGGTCTAAAGCATTTACCATTATGGATCACTGCAATCTCACCTCTGTCTGCGTGGGTTTGAGTCTCAGGTTCAGCCAATGTGGTTATGTGAGAAAGCTTGCCAGTAGCTTCTCGTGGGTCAGTGGTTCTTTCCAGGGTTTTCCTGGGTTCTTCCGCCACCATTAATACTGGCTGCCATGTATAACCTATCTTGTGATGAAAAATGGCATTAAACCCTACAACAACAACAAAGACACACTGTAAACAGTATTCTCATGCTTTCAAAGATAAGGCATTCTGGAAAATTATACTTTAATTTTCATACATGTATATACATATATCTATGCAAAGTAGAATCATACAATTAATAAATAAATAAAAAAATAAATAATAAATAAATAAATAAATAAATAAATAATAAATAAATAGATAAATAAATAAATAAATAAATAAATTAATAAATAAATAAATAATGGGTTGTTAAAGCAGAGCATTATGTTAGATGTGCAACAGCAGGGTGTTATGTTGGATTTATCAGTGACATTATGTTGTATTTGTTACAGCAGGCATTATAATGGGTTGTTACATCAGGGAATTTGTTAGATTTGCTACAGCAGGGGCATAATGTTGGATTTGTGACAGTAGGGCATTATGATCTGTTGTTACGGTAGGGCATTATGATCTATTGTTACAGAAGGGAATGATGTTGAATTTGTAACAGCAGAGGCATTATGTTGGATTTGTTACAGCAGGGGCATTATGTTTGATTTGTTACATCCGGGCATTATGATTGGTTGTTACAGCAGGGCAGAATGTTAGATTTGTTACAGCAGGGCATTATGTTGGGAATGTTACAGCATGGAATTTGATGGGTTGTTACAGCAGGGCATAGTGATAGGTTGTTACAGTGAGCATTGTGATGGGTTGTTACAATAGGGTATTAAATTTTGGTGATTATGTTTTATGTAACAATTTTCTTATCAGTAAATTGCTTAATATGTCTTAATATTTAGATGACTTGAATTTTTATACATAATTATACAGTTGCAATAAAATCCCATAAATGTATTCATTAAGACTGTCATGTATTCATTAAGACTGTCATGTCTGCTGTGTTTGAATAACAATGATTGACAGCATGGATGTCAGCTAATTTAGTATATTTCTTTACTCAGATTATTTTCTTCTTGAACTTAAAACAAGTTTAGTTTTATATCTGATATCAAATTTACCATATTTCTTTTACTAAAATCTCTTTCATGTTTATTTACTGGTCTTGATTGTTGTTTTGAATAATGTTTTCCCATGTGACTATAAATTTGGAACCAAATCATTTGAGGAAGATACCAGGTAAATAACATACACCATATGAGGTTTTGAAAAATAACAGTATAAATATTATATATTTGATGATATAATTATGGTGGGATTTTATTATGATATTAGTATTACATTTGCATGAAATAATAGATGCATGACATTAAGAAATGCATGCCAAATATTTAATCCTTTATTCAGATGGGCAGATCCACATATTCAGCAGGAGTTGTAAATAATCTAGTGAGTCATCTTCAGTGGTGTTGTTTGTTTGTAGTCATAAGTACTGATGACTGGTATTTCCTGAGCTTATTTAAACAGTCTCACCAGCATGTCTCATCCAAGTCAGAACTCCGTATTTGATCCTTTACATGTCTTCATTCTGAGTCTGATAAAATGCTCTTCTTCAAAAGTCAAAAAGGATTCACTTAATTTGGGTTTCCATACCAAATGGCAGGAGAATTGAGTCTGTGGAATTTTTTTTCTTTAGAATTAAATGAAATATTGTTTGCCAAAATCTGAAACATCATTTTAGACTGAATTTTTATTAAAGTTTTAATGTTGATTTTCATTTTAAATTCACAAATTATTAAAAGTTGAAACTGACAGAAAATCTGTTAATTTAAAACCTAGGTTTAAAACTCAGATTTGAAGATGGATTTTGATAATTTCTGAAAATACAGTATGGCTATAAATCCCTTTGAGAGGCATGTTAAGGTTCCTATATGGCATTCTTAATGCAAACAGACATGTTCCTTACAAGCTAGGAAGGAAGCAAACAATTCTTTATTTATTTAATAAATGAATTTTGCATGCAATAAAAATGTAATTTGATTGAAAAAATAAATTTATACATTATCCAAAACATGGTTTGGGAATAAAACTAAAATCTTTTTTTTTTTCTTTTGAAACAACAAACTCAAGTTTGAGTGAGTGTTTCAGAAACTCTGTTCTGGCCAACTGACAAATTGCATGTCTTCCAGATGTAAAAATCCTCCAAACAAGAATTAAAGAATTAAAAATTTATAGAAATTAGACATTTTTAAGAATCTGACTTCAGATTGGGCATTGTCTGCTGTTGCTTTTGTCATGTTGGGACAAGCAAATTCATGTTATTGTTTTGGGACGAGTGATGTCATGTTAGTATTTTGGGATATGTGATGTCATATTATTATTTTGGGATAGGTGATGTTATATCATTTTTGGTTAAGTGATGTCATATCATTTTGGGATAAGTGATGTCATATCATTATGGGATAAGTGATATCATATCATTTTGGGATAAGTCACTGTCATATCATTTTGGGATAAGTGATGTCATATCATTGTAGGATAAGTGATTTCATATCATTATCGGATAAATGATGTCATATCATTTTGGGATAAGTGATGTCATATCATTGTAGGATAAGTGATTTCATATCATTATCGGATAAATGATGTCATATCATTTTGGGATAAGTGATGTCATATCATTGTAGGATAAGTGATTTCATATCATTATCGGATAAATGATGTCATATCGTTTTGGGATAAGTGATTTCATATCATTTTGGGATAAGTCACTGTCATATCATTTTGGGATAAGTGATGTCATATCATTGTAGGATAAGTGATTTCATATCATTATCAGATAAATGATGTCATATCATTTTGGGATAAGTGATGTCATATCATTGTAGGATAAGTGATTTCATATCATTATCGGATAAATGATGTCATATCGTTTTGGGATAAGTGATGTCATATCATTGTAGGATAAGTGATTTCATATCATTATCGGATAAATGATGTCATATC
>JAECUM010028622.1:0-30603 GCA_016617855.1 Megalonaias nervosa | reverse complement strand
TCCATTAGACTTGTTCTGTGAAAATGTTAACATGTCTAATGAAGGCTGCAGGGGCATTCAGATTAGAACTTTTGGTGTAAAAAGGAAATTATGCACCAAAAGCATTGAGACAAAGTATGAGGCATTAATGGAAGTTGAGAAGGGAATAAAGTCCAAAGCACAAATAGCTAAGGAGTTGAACATCCCTCCAAATACCCTGTCCACCTGGATAAAAAATTCACACAAAATTAAACAGGCTTACTTAAATGGTGTATATGCTCCAGATAGAAAAAGAATGCGAACAGGTAGCTTTGAAGAGGTAGAAGAGGCAGTGCTAAAGTGGATCAAAGTTGCAAAGGAGAAAAATGTACCTGTATCAGGTCCTTTGATACTGTCTAAAGCAGATGAATTCGCTGCTAAGCTAGGCATTAGCGATTTTAAATGTTCTGCACGTTGGTTAGACAGATTTAAGACGAGGAATGCAATATATTTTAGAAAAGCTAGTAGAAATCCAACTTCAGAGGATGCAATAATCTTCAGGAAAGCTAGCAGAAATCCAACCTCAGAGAATGCAATAATCTTGAGGAAAGCTGGCAAAAATCCAACCTCAGAGACTACAGATTCAAATACCAAACCTAGTAACAGTAACAGCAATAAAACTGAAAATGTTAAAATTCAGCAATCGGCCATACTGAGTCAGTATAGTCATGATGACATCTATGTTGCGGATGAGACTGGCCTATTTTTCCGTGCTTTCCCCAATCAAACAGAACAGTATAGAGCATTAGACTGTCATAAGGGAGAAGAAAGTGAGGACAGGCTGACTGTGTTAGTGTGTGCTAATTTGTCTGGAACTCACAAACTACCATTATTAGTTATCGGCAAAACTTCCAGGCCTAACTGCTTCAGAAATATTCGCACACTGCCAACTGAATATCAAGCTAACACAAAAGCCTGGATGACACCTGAAATCTTTTCAAGATGGGTGAACAAACTGGACATGAAATTTTACCAAGAAAAGAGGAAAGTCGCTTTAGTGATAAACAAGTGTCCAGTGCATGTTGAAATTAAAGGACTGAAGGCAGTGAGACTAGTCTTTTTGCCACCTAACACCACCAGCAAAACACATCCTATGACAATGACTGTTATCCATAACTTTAAGGTGTATTATCGTAAACGTCTACTCTTATGGCTGGCAAGGGCGATGGAGAAAATGACAATATTCAGTATAAATGTTCTTGATGCACTCCATCTACTGCAACAAGCATGGTCTTGTGTCCCTGGGTATATATGTAAAAGCATGGTGCCCTACTTGAGGCATCTTGAATTGCTTGACAAGGATGATACAAGCCACACTGATGATTCAGCCCCAAACCCTGATTCTGGGATTCCATTGGCTCAAATTTCTGCTATTGGCATTGGTGGAAATCTACATGAATACTTAAGCATTGACAATAATCTGAAAACCTGTGCTTCCATGACAGATGATGACATTATTGATGACAATACCAAGCAGGTTTATGGCCCTCATGAGTATTGTGACAATTCAGCTGAACCAGTAAGACAGAAACCAAGCATTCAGTCTGCAATGGATGCATGCGACATTCTTAGAGACTTTTTGGAAACTCTTAGTGACTCGGGAGAGTTGCTGGAAGGATTGTCCAAGATTACTGAAGTCGTGATGATGAAAGACTTTTACCAGAGACTGCTTTACAATCGAGCCAATAATTCATCTTTAGAGTAACTAGTGTTATCATATCTAACAGTACATTGCGGTACTTTATTTTCTCATGTATCAGGCACTCAGATGCAAGCAGTGCTGACCCAGATGTCGTGTAACATACTTCACATGCAGATTGGAATATACATGATTCAGCAGTAAATAAAACACCAATCAAACTCCACAGCTTTGTCAATGCATTAGGTAGTGGCAGATAATAAAATGGGTCACTCTGTACAAGGGGTGACAGTTTTGGTTTTGGCACATTAGCCCAACAGAGAATGATGCAGGGGAAATGGTATCAAAATCTGAATATGCATATCTTTTTTTCTACAAAAAAAAAAAAACCAGGGCTACATGTAAGAAATTTTCCTAGCCCAAAAATGATGTTTTGCTGTCCAGGTTAGTTGGGCTTGAGAATTGTCATACCTGTGGTACAGTTCATCTCACTGTACAAATAAAACAGTGGTCCAAAATTTTGTGACTTTGAAATGTAACATAATACAACAATGTGCCAGAAACAATGACATATCAGTGATGCTCTGTTTTTATTTGTAACAAGATTCAGGACCAGAGTAATATTTTAATGTGGATGGTGCCAAAAATTTTTTAGTCTCTACTCTATGCTGTAGTAATGGGCAGTTTTAAAGTCAGGAAATGATTAAGTACTCTTCTTTGTAATGACTAATGTGGCAAGAATAATAATAATATCATGCTGAGTACCATATCATCACACTAATTTTTCATGCACAACATCATTAATCCATAAAAATCATAATTACATGTATTTTTGGGTCCTTTAATTTTTCAGAGATCTTTTGAAATATATGTCCTATTAAAATCTTGCCAAATATTTGAACTATCAATAATAAATCAAAATTGTT
Organism: Megalonaias nervosa; assembly: GCA_016617855.1. NCBI lineage: Eukaryota > Metazoa > Mollusca > Bivalvia > Unionida > Unionidae > Megalonaias > Megalonaias nervosa. The sequence goes on along the minus strand of JAECUM010028622.1, from coordinate 28,020 downwards.
ATGTTTTCCTACATTGTTTTGTACAAAAATAATAAAAAAAAAAAAAAATTAAAAATATTATAGTGGTATTGAAAGATGTATGTACACATAGGCAGAGAGAAATATAAATATATACATATTTGCATAATTACTTAACTACCATCACCATCCTGAATCTGCATCTCAACCAGTTTTAAGCAAATGCAATATTAAATACTTAGCACTGGAAAATAGGTCACCTTGTCCTAATATGGTGCATGATAATAATTTTGTACATGATGCATCACACTTCAACTTGATCTGTATAGTTAAAACTGTATCCTGTACCTCTGTAATACTGTATCCTGTACCTCTGTAATACTTACCTGTACCTCTGTAATACTTACCTGCAAATGATACTGTTCTAACTCAAATGTATCTCGTATGTATCTTACACAAAATAAAAATTTGTACAATCCTCTTTGAAAGTTTTGAAACATTATGAATTTCTATGGATCTAACATTATACCTTTTCTGTATCATATTTCTCTAATACTGCTCTGTCAAATTCAAAGATAAAGAGATATACCATGCAAAAATCATAACTTGCAGCATACATACAATGCATCTTTTAAGTACAAAGGGAAGGCATACCTTAAATATACCTAGAGACTTGCACCTGGAATGTGCCTTTCGTAGTGGTGCAATTTAGGTGTACCTATAATATACCTAGAGACTTGTGCCTGGAATGTACCTTTCATAGATGTGTAATTTAGGTGTATCTATTTCAGAAAAGGAAGAAAAAATGGGGCCCAATATCCCCTTCTGGGTCAAAAAGTGGGGTCACTGACCTAAAATATACTAGTGAGCCTAGTTTGTACCTTGCACATGGCCAAAAAAAAAACAATGTGGTGTGTAAAATGTACAGTACCTCTTGGGGTACATGTGGTGTGTAAAATGTACAGTACCTCTTGGGGTACATGTGGTGTGTAAAATGTACAGTACCTCTTGAGGGTACATGTTGTGTGTACCTATAATATACTGTACATCTTGAGGGTACATGTGTGTGTACCTATTACCTACGAGGGTTACATGAGGTGTGTACCTATTACCTCCTGGGGGTACATGTGGTGTGTACCTATCATATACTGTACCTCTTGAGGTTACACGTGTACCTATAATATAGTGTACCTCCTGGGAGGTACATTTTGTATAGCATTTTTTTCTGTAAGGGCTTAATTTTGCACCAGAAGATTAAATATGATGTGTGAGCATTGTTTAAAATAACCAAAAGCAAGCAGATCACAGTGATATTGGTGTACAGTACACTTTTTCTTAAGTTGCACCCACATTGCAGGCTTGGTCTTAAAAGGTGTATCACACACACATTGCAAGCTTGGTCTTAATAGGTGTATCACACACTCATCACATGCAACTACACATTTCCAATTCAGCTATTTTTCTCTTTCATCTTTAAATATTTTCAATATTTTGTTTAGAAAATAAGTCCCAAATATTTAACAATTTTCTTGGCTGTAACAAATCTAAGCTTTCAATTCTCACGTTAATGGATCAGTTAGCTAATATCAATTCACTTGGAGTGTGCAAGCTAGGTGTGGTGTTTTATGAATACAGGTAATGTGCACACACAGAGAATCCTAGATGTAACTGTTTCTTGAAGAAAAGATAAGTAGAGCTGTATATACTTGCTTACAAGTCCAGTCAAAATGGAAACGGCATAGATCCAAATCTGCTATCCTGCAATCTGCTGGCAGATCTGAGTGTGTGCAGTTTGTTAGGAGTGATCAACACCAACCCTGATCTAATGGTGTAATATGCAATGGCAGATCAAACCCTATGTTGTGTGCAGTAGGACTCACTTAAGGGTATATACTATATATAATACTATAATTCACTATCTCAAACAACATTTCACATTCATGTTCATGTCTGTGTACATAATTTTTGGTGCTGAATACAGCAGAGCAATGTTTTGTTAAGATTATTTTTAGTCTTACATGTTGTTCTTTCAGTCCGTAACTGAATGGTCTTTTGAAACTGGGACTGATAATATCAACATGTCAGTAGAAACCGACACAACATTCACCATTGTGGGAGACAGATAAGAAACTACAAATACCTTACTGGGCTTTTATGTCAACCAGGTCAACATGGTAAGACACACCAGAGCACCTTGACCGAATTTCTTGACTGTACATGTGAAGATGTAGGACAACCAAATCAAGAAATATCTAGTCATTACAATGTTCTCACTTCTTACAAATTTCATGAACTTACAAGGTAAATTAAAATTTATGTATGTTGAATACTACAACAGAACATTATTGACTGAATGAAAATAATATAAAGAGCCTTAAAAAAAAAAAAAGATAACTTCAATATTAAATCTGATTTCATTGAACAACCAGATTTCATATTCATATATCTTTTTTAATAAGTAAACTTTCTGCTGAAATTTTTAAAATTAAAAGTAAACTCCACATTTATATGTATCCAACTCACGCGAGTCTCACATTTATGCGAATAAATATTAACATGAAAGCAAAAAGAAACAGATACACATCATTTGTGTATATACATGTGCAGCATGGTTTCCAAATCAGGAACCACCGGTTTTGTAAGTGGATGAAGATTCAGCTCCCAAATGATGGAAGGATTGAAGATTGCTTGTCATCTCTTTCGTATTTTTTGTGTGCATTTCTTATAATGTAGCCGAATAGATATGTTTATTAGTATTATTTTTAACATACCTACTAAATAAAGTACTGGCTAAATAGGTTATATTTTGGTACCATGTCATATTTGTGAGGTCTAAGGAATGTAACTTTTTGTCACATTTTTTCTTTTTGTTTCAAATATGAAGTAATGTAATTGGAAGCCTACAGTGTATATAATTCTCAGCTTACAATATTCATTGACAAACATGAAATCATGTGATCACAACAAAAATGTCCTGCCAGTTTCTCTTAGTAGACCCTCCCTTAAACAGCACATGTATGAGAAACTGACCTCAACAAAATTTGACTGGAATGAATGGAAAGACAAGGAAACAAGACATGTCCTGTTTACATATCTTCCTGTTATGTTTTATAGCAGGACATAAAAAGATTTTTTTAGCATAAATACATTCTGTTTTCACAATGTCCTTGAGAATAAAGGCTTAAGATTATAATATGCAATTAGTGACGATTACCTAAATTTTTTTGTCAATTATTGAAGTTCGTAGGATTTTAAAAAGTAGTAATACACTTGTGGAATGATCTGTACTTTCCGGTCTGACACAATGAAACTGGGCATTTGCATTACCTTATACATCCACCCCATCCCCTTCAAAGGGCAGAAGGGGAATAATAGAATTAGCCTGTTCATCTGTCACAAGTCAGATTACTTAATATATACTGAACCCTTTCACATTTCTTTCTGAAATTCTGTATCCCCTTGTAATTAGTCATTGTACCCTGTGAACAACTGAATCTGTCTGAACCATGTTTTAAGAGTTATCCCCATTCTTATTCCATATTTTTTCTGTCCATCCATCACACTAATCTGTAGTTAATGTCTCCATTTAAAACAGGGGTTCCCAAAGGGCACAGTGGGATTACCAAGGGGGGCACTAAGGCGGGGGGAGGGGAGGTGAAGGATGAGGATGAATTTATGGAACCAAGGCAGCAGTGGCAAAAAAAAGTGGCAAAAAAATGTTTGGGAACCACTGATTTAAAATACCAATGAAACTAACTGTGTGCTTCAATATAAACACATTAGTTTGTGTCCCATAATAATGGGCTCTGACGACACAGCTGTCCCATAATAATGGGTTCTGACGACACAGTTGTTCCATAAAAATGGGCTCTGACGACATAGTTGTCCCATAATAATGGGCTCTGACGACATAGTTGGGCTGCTGACAACAATGTGGGGCCTCTGACAACTTAGTAGTTTAAGAGCCATCTCCCCATGTTGAAAATTGTGGTTATACTTCATATTTCCTTAATCATATGGGGTATCCTCATGAAACATGGTAGGTTCTTGTTTCATGGTTATACAACATGTCTTGTACAGTAATGGACAGTGTTTAGAAATTTTTAGGAGTAATACCCACTTTTTAAAAAGGGGGCCCCGAGTGGCCGAGTGGTCTAAAGCGCTGTCCGTTACGGATCACTGCCATCTCACCTCTGTCTGCATTGGTTAGCCTATCATGTGCTGAAAAATGGCGTTAAGCCCCACAACAACAACAACTTTTTAAAAAGGGTGTCTGTCCCTCTCTCTGCCACACTCCTAACAGTTAAATTATAAATGTTTGAGATATTTTCATAAAGCATGGTATGCATTTGTATTGTGACAAGAGTTTTGTCACATGCAAATCAGCTTTGTTAGATTAATACTGAAGTCCGTGCCAATATAAAGACCATAAAGACAGGCTGAAAATGTACCCTGCCAGATTTTATAGTCAAGAAACACTGCACTTCATGAACTGACACATTGTAAAATTCCAGATGATTATAAAATTATATAATTACAATTATTTTCAGATTTTATGATGTATTTAAGTGTTCTATTGTTGTAAATTTTGGTTCTTTTAACATTGTGATAGCCAATATAAAGGTCAATCAACTAGAAATTTCTGACAAAGTAACTATTTAAAAACATAAGCCAATGTAAGAATTTTTTTTGGGAATGCCGTTTCTTGCCTGCTCTGCTCTTTTATAATCCAAAAACACATTATTTGCCAGTATAAAATGTTGGCCACTGTGACCTACTTGTGCCCATGGTGAATATTACCCTCCAAAATGAGTGTGTGTGATTTGGATTTTTAACGTAGCTTTAACAATGTTTCAGTCATATCGCTACGATGTCTGCAGTGTGGCAGTTTATAGTGACGACTAGCACTGGGGCATCATGCTGCAGACATGTAGCATCATGTCCCACCCAGTCATATTATCCTGACACCAGGCTGACCAGTCCTAACACTAACCTCTTAATGCTGAGTGCCTAGCAAGGTAGCTGTTAGTACCATATTTGTAAGTCTTTGGTATTACTTGACCAGGGTTCAAACCCATGACCTCCTGCATCTGAGGCAAATGCTCTAACCACGAGGCCACCGGAGCAGTCTCTCCAAAATGAATGTATCGAGTTTGAATGTATCTGTCAAGCCACTGGTGAGCAGTATCCTCCAAAATGAGTGTATCTGTCAAGTTTGAATGTATCTGTCAAGCCAATGGTGAGTAATACCCTCCAAAATGAATGTATCTGTCAAGTTACATGACTGTATATGTAAAAGTGTTTAAGAATACTGAGTTAAATGCAAACATTTGATGCGATCATTGAAGCATGAACATGTTGGTCACATTGATCTAATGTTGCCAGTGGAAAGTAACAGAAGTGCCCTTAAAGATAAACACATATCAAATTTTGTAACTGGACATACACTGAGCTAAATGCAAAAACCCAACATAATGATTGCAGCATGAAAAGTGGGTCACTTTGACCTTCTTTCTGCCATGGTGAGTACCACCCACACCAAAATGAACACAATGTTTTATGACTACACATATATTGATGTCAGAGAAACTGAACTAAATGCAAAAATTTTATGTGAATGCCTAGATTGCTGTTATATGGATGATTTCTCACACACTATCAATCCAAACAAATGCCAAGATTGCTGTACATGGAGGATTTCTCACACGCTATCAATCCAAACAAATGCCCAGATTGCTGTTATGTGGATGATTTCTCACAAGCTATCAATCCAAACAAATGCAGAGATTGCTGTTAGGTGGATGATTTCTTACACGCTATCAATCCAAACAAATGCCCAGATTGCTGTTATGTGGATGATTTCTCACAAGCTATCAATACAAACAAATGCCGAGATTGCTGTATGTGGATGATTTCTCACAAGCTATCAATCCAAACAAATGCCCAGATTGCTGTTATGTGGATGATTTCTTACACGCTATCAATCCAAACAAATGCCAAGATTGCTGTTATGTGGATGACTTCTCACAAGCTATCAATTCAAACAAATGCCAAGATTGCTGTTATGTGGATGATTTCTTACACGCTATCAATCCAAACAAATGCCCAGATTGCTGTTATGTGGATGATTTCTCACATGCTATCAATCCAAACAAATGCCGAGATTGCTGTTATGTGGATGATTTCTTACATGCTATCAATCCAAACAAATGCCCAGATTGCTGTTATGTGGATGATTTCTCACAAGCTATCAATCCAAACAAATGCCGAGATTGCTGTATGTGGATGATTTCTCACAAGCTATCAATCCAAACAAATGCCAAGATTGCTGTTATATGTGGATGATTTCTTACACGCTATCAATTCAAACAAATGCTGAGATTGCTGTATGTGGATGATTTCTTACATGTTATCGTTCCAAACAAATGCCGAGATTGCTGTATTTGGTTGATTTTTTTACATGTTATCATTCCAAACAAATGCTGAGATTGCTGAACATGGATGATTTTCCCATGTGTTATCAATCCAAACTTGCATACAACTGAAAAACAGTTTCATCAGAGAATAAATAAGATATATAACGGGGCAACCGTAAGCTGTGTTAAATCCAAAATAGCTTGTATGCATTTCTGTCAAGTATATAAAATCATGATGAGCATACATTCTTACTTCATGGAACACTGATCAGTAACACTCTCACTTGATGCAACACCAATCAGTACATCATGGCTAGTTGATTTGAAATATCGGGTATGATATTTGTACCATAACATTTCATCTGTTTACACTGCCTGTTAACTGTGGTTCTTGACATGCTTTTATTCCTTTTCTTTTTATAGGTGCTTCCAGGTCATGTACTTTCATTGTTGTTGTTTCAGCACTGTAGCCTTATCGTGCTGATGTGCTGTAAAATCCAAACTGATTTGTTAGATGTATTTAATTATAGGGATCATACATGACATGCTGTCTACAATCATCTGCCACAGCACTAGGGATCATGCATGATTTGTTGTCTGCAATCATCTGCCACAGCACTAGGGATCATACATGACATGCTGTCTGCAATCATCTGCCACAGCACTAGGGATCATGGCATGCTGTCTGCAATCATCTGCCACAGCACTAGGGATCATACATGACATGCTGTCTACAATCATCTGCCACAGCACTAGGGATCATACATGGCATGCTGTCTGCAATCATCTGCCACAGCACTAGGGATCATGCATGATTTGTTGTCTGCAATCATCTGCCACAGCACTAGGGATCATACATGACATGCTGTCTGCAATCATCTGCCACAGCACTAGGGATCATGCATGATCTGTTGTCTACAATCATCTGCCACAGCACTAGGGATCATACATGGCATGTTGTCTGCAATCATCTGCCACAACACTAGTGATCATGCATGATTTGCTGTCTGCAATCATCTGCCACAGTACTAGGGATCATGCATGATTTGCTGTCTGCAATCATCTGCCACAGCACTAGGGATCTCAAATAACTGCAATCATAATGGAAGTCTGACTGGCAAAATTTTTTATTTAATAATAATAATAATGAGGACTTTGTATAGCGTCTAATCTTTAGAAGCTCTAAGCACTTTACAACATTTGACAACACTTAAAAAACATATATAATGATATGATTACAAAAATAAAAACAAACACCACAAAATTAGAAAACAGAAAATGTGCTGTAAATATTTAAGGTAAGGAAACGTTATTAGGTCTTTAAGTGTGTTATTGCAGTTGAAATAGGCGAGTTTTAAGAGCGCTCTTGAATGAGATCACTGTGTCTTTGTGTCTAAGTTCAGTGGGCAATTCATTCCACATTGCTCGGCCCTGGTATGCAAAAGAATGTTGCCCATATGATTTCATTTTCATGGTGGGAATAATGAGAATACGAGTGTCAGAAGAGGAGCATAAGTATCTTGCTGGTGTGTACACATGGGTGAGGTCAGATAGGTATGTTGGACTAGAACCCGTTAGTGAAACGTGGCACAGAGAACAAATTTCGTGTTTGATTCTGGATCGAATGGATAGCCAGTGTAGTGTACAGAGCAGGGGGGAGGCATGCTCTGATCGTGGTACTCTAAGGATGATCTGAGACGCTTTGTTTTGAACTTTTTGAAGTTTCTGGAGTAGATACTTAGACGAACCAGACAGAATTGAGTTACAATAGTCCAGTCTTGAAAGCACTAAGGAACACACAAATGTTTTAGTGGCATCAGCTGAAAGATACTTGTGAATGGAGCTGATGCGTCCCAGCTCAAGATATGCAGCCTTGCATATGTTCATGACATGTTGGTGCAATGAGAGAGTACTGTCGAGAGTAACACCTAGGTTTCGTACTGACTGTGTAAATTTAATGTTGGTGTTGCTGATATTTATTGTCTGAGGTAAAGGATGTGAATGAGAAAGTCTTTGTGTTGTAATCAGAATGGCTTCAGTTTTATCATCATTCATCTGCAGCTTGTTACATGTCATCCATGATTTCACATCGGAAATGCGCCTCTTCACACCTTGGATGGTAGCTTCAACTTCAGTTGGGTGGCTAGATTTGTATATTTGGGTATCATCAGCATACAACTGGTGAGACACTGGATGATGATCTATGACACTTAAGAGTGGCTGAGTGTATAGAATGAAGAGAACATGTCCAAGAACAGACCCCTGTGAAACACCACAACACAGCTCAACTGGGCTAGAGTGTTTTCCATTTGAGGATACAATTTGTGTCCCGTTGACCAAGTAGGACTTAACCATAGTAAGGCTGTATCGTGAATGCCAAATACGTGCTGGAGATGGTGAAATAATATATCATGGTCTACTGTGTCAAATACTGCAGACAAGTTAAGGAGAGTGAGGACTGTAATCTTTCCGCTATCCAAAGCAGAAAGAAGGTCATTAACTACTTTCAGAAAAGTAATTTCAGTACTGTGACAAGGGCGATATTCAGACTGTACATTGCTAAAAAGACTGTTTGAATTCAGATGAGATACAAGTTGGGATAGAACAATTTTTTCTAAGATTTTTGACATGAATGGGAGATTAGAAACTGGGCGGTAGTTCTTTAAATCTTTAAGTTCTTGCATTTGTGGTCATATTGGATGTCCAAGCACCATGACTTTCATTTAAGCCCATCTATAAACATCACAAGAAGTTGAGTAGGAAAAAAAACCCACTCCCCTCCCCTCATGTGGTCATCCATTCCGGGGAATTAGCAATAACAATATTTTCAAGATGGCTGTTGTGGCAGCCATACAGGATGAGAAAGAGGCACCTATTATATTTCAAACCAACTAGGCGTCATAAGAAGTCATCTGGTGAAACTCCCATGGCAATTATTACTTTTCGTTCATAAGGAGTAGCAATAACAAGATTTTAAGATAACCACTGTAGTGGCCATATTGAACACCTCTTTGACATAATATTCACTTTAGAACAACCAGACAGAACCTATATTAATACGACCATCCATTTACAAGGAGTAGCAATGGCCAGATTTTTGAAGTTTCACTGTGGTAGGTGTAATGAAGTGGCACTATTTTCATTTACGACCAATCAGATCTCTAGAGAAAAATCATTATCAATATAACTTTCTGTCTGAGTGGAATATTAACAAGAATTTAAATCATTATCAATATAACTTTCTGTCTGAGTGGAATATTAACAAGAATTTAAATATGCCTGTTGTTATGGCCATAATGATTGTCAGAACAACACAATTTCATGCACCATATTAAGTCTTTTAGTGAATACTCCATGTTGATATGACCACCCATTTCAAAGGAGTAGCGACAACAAGAATTTCCAAATGGGCACTGTGGTACTGTAGCTATATTGAATCTTCAAGCAGCACTATTTTCATTTAAGACCAACTAGACCTTGGGATGGATGTGTGTTTGTTACTTTCATGGCAATCCTCCAAGTACATGTAGTTTAGGACAAGTAGTGATAATAAACTTGTTCAAACAGATGGAAAGAAGATGGACAACAGACCATCCCATAAGTTCTTTTGGTCTATAACCAGTAAAAGTTAAACAAATTTCATCATCTTCCACACTGAAGGGTTTGCAACACCTTAAGCTGTTAATGTACCAGATCTTTATTGATTTAAAAGTTTATTATAATATAGTCTGTCTGTCTGTCTGTCTGTCATCTTGTCCACCTCCTCACGCACTCTTGCTACAGGACAGATTAGACCGTGCACAGCCTTGCTGTGTGCAAACCAACCCAAGTCTGGAAGTGGGCAAACCAACCAAGTCTGGGAGTGGGCAATCTAACCCAAGTCTGGAAGTGGGCAAACCAACCAAGTCTGGGAGTGGGCAATCTAACCCAAGTCTGGAAGTAGGCAAACCAACCCAAGTCTGGGAATAGGCAAACCAACCTAAGTCTGGGAGTGGGCAAACCAACCAAGTCTGGGAGTGGGCAATCTAACCCAAGTCTGGAAGTGGGCAACCCAACCCAAGTCTGGGAGTGGGCAAACCAACCCAAGTCTGGAAGTAGGCAAACCAACCCAAGTCTGGGAATATGCAAACCAACCCAAGTCTGGGGGTGCGCAAACCAACCAAAGTCTGGGAGTGCACAAACCAACCATAATCTAGGAGTGGGCAAACCAACCCAAGTCTGGAAGTGGGCACACCAACGACTGTATAATGTAGAATATGTACTTGTAATAGCTTATAGAAAATATTAACACCCAGTCTTGCACTAAACTATAAATTTTTACACCCTTTCAGCTTAACTTCAATAGGATATTTTAACACCAGTTACTGATGCATGTCCTTGGGCAAGGCACTTTTCTCTACTTGCCTCAGCAATATATAACCTTCAGAGTGTTGAGGTGCTATACAAGACAACAAAATCCAAATCAATACAAAATCAGACTTTTTACTGAGGTCCAAGAATGGTGTCATAGCTTAAAGCTTGATTCAAAAATGCTAACGTACACCAATATTTATATCTTACAGAATTTTTTTCCAGTACCCCCATATAGGAATATGGAAGTTACCATACAAACAAGATAAAGCATTGATAAATAAAATTCATTTGATGGGCTGTTAGTAGAATCTACAAGTGTGGCTGAAGAAACTATTCTCCTTCATTATGACATCAAGAAATACGAAAATGGATAAAAGTTGGTAATGAGAGTAAAGTAATCAGCTGAAACCCTCCCTTTTCTCCTAATCTTACTAACAGATTTAACAGTATAATCTCTTGCTTAAGCAGTCACACACACAGACAGACACACACACACAGACACACACACAGACACACATTCAAGCTAAAATGGACAACTTGTGGCAGCCTGTAACAAATGGGGAAAATTGAATAGTTATTACCTTTATCAGTCAAACAGTCAGGCATTATTTTTATTTTTTTATTGGTAACATCTGGAAACAATGACTGTTAGCTTTAGTATAAAACAAACAAACACCAGAGTTCTTATTTCTGAACCATATGCCTGACGACTGATTTAAGACAATTATAATGAAAGGGTCTTAGGCTACACCAGTACAAAACAATTTGCAGTCATTACTTATATTCTAAACTGGCATCAATGACTTCAGTGGCATGCAAAAATAAGTTATAGGAATAAATTAAACTAGAAACGTCACATATTACTTTTTTGGATATATTTGTAAATAAAATGTAAAAATGTACATGCAAAGGACAGATATACATGTAATTATTAATGGCCTGTGACCCAGACATAAAAAAAATAACAAAAATGTGACCACTTAATTCCATGTTTTTCTTCATCCAATATCAACCAAATGTCCCTGTGTTTTCACAATTGTCTGCAAACAATACAAGTGCAAAAGACTGACCTGACAGCTTCCAAACTAGCACCAAATGAATCAGAATGTAATCAGTGATTAAAATGGCTCATCTCAAAAAATCTTTTAGTAGACTCCAGTAGCCACCATAAGACTTAGTAGACTCCAGTAGCCATCATAAGACTTGGTAGACTCCAGTAGCCACCATAAGACTTAGTAGACTCCAGTAGCCACCATAAGCATTAATTATCATGCAGAAAATAAGTTCAGACTAATTTATTCATGAGAACAAAATATTTGCCCATTTTCTAATTAAAGACTGTCCACATGGGTTCAAGTCTCAGATCAGTCAATGTGGGTATGTGAGAAAGCTTGCCAGTAGCTTTCCATGAGTTGATGGTTATTCCTGGGATTTCCCAGCTTCATCCTCCACCAAATATACTGGCTGCCATACACAGCCAGACTATCATCTGCTGAAATGTGGCATTAAACCCACAAAACCAAACTATCTGAACATTTGTTAAAAACGTATTCTAATTTGAATGTTTGGATAAGACACTGCTTCACCTCTAGAGGCCACACAAGAAAAACATGAAGCAGGCAGTCCATTCATTTAATGTTTCGATATGATTCTGCTTCACCTCTTGAGGCCACACAAGAAAAGCATGAAGCAGGCAGTCCATTCATTTAATGTTTGGATATGATTCTGCTTCACCTCTAGAGGCCACACAAGAAAAGCATGAAGCAGGCAGTCCATTCATTTAATGTTTGGATATGACACTGCTTCACCTCTAGAGGCCACACAAGAAAAGCATGAAGCAGGCAGTCCATTCATTTAATGTTTGGATATGATTCTGTTTCACCTCTAAAGGCCACACAAGAAAAGCATGAAGCAGGCAGTCCATTCATTTAATGTTTGGATATGATTCTGTTTCACCTCTAGAGGCCACACAAGAAAAGTATGAAGCAGGCAGTCCATTCATTTAATGTTTGGATATGATTCTGTTTCACCTCTAAAGGCCACACAAGAAAAGCATGAAGCAGGCAGTCCATTCATTTAATGTTTGGATATGATTCTGCTTCACCTCTTGAGGCCACACAAGAAAAGCATGAAGCAGGCAGTCCATTCATTTAATGTTTGGATATGATTCTGTTTCACCTCTAGAGGCCACACAAGAAAAGTATGAAGCAGGCCGTCCATTCATTTAATTCTTATACTCATTTACATGTACAATATATACAGAGCTAACCTGTTATGGGTAAACTATCACCATGAATTATGTTTAGTCATTCATATGGAATGTTTACTTATGAATAAACATGTTTATATGAAACATTTACCTCTGAATAAACCTGTCTGTTCATACTTCTAATTGCACTGACCAGAAAGGATAGGCTACAGTGTATATAGTATGGACAAATCTACCTAGTCATGAGCTAAATAAAAATACTTATTGCAATAAATGAACTTTCAAGACTGTGGGGGATTGTTATGGTTGGGGTGGGGTGCTCCCAATGTTTAATTAAACTATTATAGAAGTCCCACCCAGGCTCAATTTTGGTTGGAAGTTAAATTGGTGAAAGATAAATGTAAAGCTCCGAGCCCCCAGTCAGCAATGCCAACGGTTAGATGGTTAAATATATGAAAAAGGTTGAAATTCATTGAATAACAATTTAATAACAATTCAATAATCAAATGCTTCAAATTTCCAATTATACTCCTTCAGCTCAACACTTTAACAGCCTATTGCATCACTTGATTAACAGTGTGAGATCGATGTCCACCTGCCCTTGTGTTCTACTCATCTGTGGTATTCTTCTCTATCCTATTTCTCCCAATTCCTTCTCCTCTTCCTCCCCGACTTCCTCCAAATTCCTTCTCCACCTCCTTGACTTCTTTATACTCTCCTCCACTTTCTCCTCCAGACTCATTTTCCGCCTCCTCCACTTTCTCTCCACCTTCTCTCCATTGACTGACTTCTGTCGACTTCGACTGTTTGGCTAGTCTCAATTCCATCTCCACCTCTTGAAGACTCAGGACTCAACGGAACCGGAAGTTCACTGTCCACTAAAAAGCTTGTTTTTTGAAGCTTTGTCTTTCCTTAGAATCTACCTTTAAGTTTTACTGCCAAATTACGAGTGGCTTCTCTCAGAGTAACCCTATTGCTCAGCTATCTTCCTAGGCGAATATTAAATTTTTGCTTCGATTTCTGAAAGTTATAATTCGGCCTGCATTGTACTCACACCCTCTATCTCAATTCCGATTGGATATCGCTGTAAACTGATCCAATCAAATTTAGCGGACAATGTCCCTCTTGCTGTCTGTCAACGTGGGGACGGATGAGAACATGCCCCGCTCACCCCACGGGCTTCCCTGATCTTAGGACTAAGCTGTAACACATAGGTGTGAAATGGTGCAATCTATCGCCTGTGCCAATTCAAGATTCAGATCTCTGGCCGGTCATGTAACATTGCATAAGAGTTTAACACTCGCCTGCGGCAATGTTTGGAGATCAAACACAATGCCTTGGTACTATTCAAGACAGGTAGATTATAGCTTGCTTATACATGACTTCATAGCTGGGGCTTAGCAAACATGACAAAGACATTTTGGTTTAAAGTCAGTAAAGCATGAAATATATATCATGGTAACTTCCTCTGTGTAGTACTTATCACAATATATTCTCTCACCAAATTCCATGCTTCTATGTAGTGTAATATTCATATATAGTGTAGCATGCCACACACTAATGTGGTCATGAGCTAAATGCAAACAATTTAGCAAAGATGGCAATTAATAAAATATCGGTCACAATGAACTTCTTTTGATGTAAAAGTGAGGTATTAATATGTATGCACATCATCATCATCAATTTCATATGCATCAATTTCGCAAGTCCAACTTGAACAGTGCCTGAGAAATTAACATCACATACAGACTTTAATCCAGGTCAGTGAACTGTAAAATATTGGCCACAGCAACCAACTATTGCAATGTGAAAGTATTGCTCACCAAGATGCATCCTTCAAGATAGAATGGGGGTGTACATAATATGCAAAAACCTATGTGGTGATGAGGTCAACATATGATCTTAACCTAAGACATTAAAATGTAAATGTAGTACACTGAATTTTTTTATATGTGTGGTACTAATATGTCATGATTCAAACATGAACAGTTAAAACACAAAAGCTGCACACAAATCAGTGAAGTGTAAAATATGGGTCACAATGACCTACTTTTGTGATTAGGGTATAGTACTGACCAAGATTTATCCCCTCAATAACTTTCAACATTCTAGGTATAACTATGTATAAAGGTTGCAAAAAAACCTATCTGGTCAAGAGCTAAATAAAAAAATTCGACCCAAGTGGATATAATGTGAAATGTAGGTCCCAGTCACATTTTCGTGAACAAGACTAAAGAATACACTAGCTGCAGAATCATGAGAAAGACGAGGTTTTTTAAAACACTGCTGAAATCTGTTAGAAAATATTTCACTATAAAATCAAAATGCAATAATTTTGTTTTGTTCACAATAGCTCCCTGCAACAATCCAACCAATCCATTATCAAATAAGTATCCAAGTCTACATTAACCTGTCCATTTCACTGTGTGTCTGTCTTTTTCTGTGTATCCAAGTCTATATTAACTTGTCCATTTCACTGTGTGTCTGTCTTTTTCTGTGTATCTATTATCAAATAAGTATCCAAGTCTACATTAACCTGTCCATTTCACTGTATGTCTGTCTTTTTCTGTGTCTGCAGATGCAGGCAACTTATATGTAAGCCATACCTCAATCTGCTGGTGATTGTTTCTGTAGGTTTTGTACTGCTTATCATGACAATGCTTCTGTAGGTTTTGTGCTGCTTATCATGACAATGTTTCTGTAGGTCTTGTACTGCTTATCATGACAATGTTTCTGTAGGTCTTGTACTGCTTATCATGACAATGTTTCTGTAGGTCTTGTATTGCTAATCATGACAATGCTTCTGTAGGTTTTGTACTGCTTATCATGACAATGTTTCTGTAGGTCTTATACTGCTTATCATGACAATGTTTCTGTAGGTCTTGTATTGCTAATCATGACAATGTTTCTGTAGGTCTTGTACTGCTTATCATGACAATGTTTCTGTAGATATTGTACTGCTTATCATGACAATGTTTCTGTAGGTCTTGTATTGCTAATCATGACAATGCTTCTGTAGGTTGTGTACTGCTTATCATGACAATGTTTCTGTAGGTCTTGTACTGCTTATCATGACAATGTTTCTGTAGGTCTTGTACTGCTTATCATGACAATGTTTCTGTAGGTCTTGTACTGCTTATCATGACAATGTTACTGTAGATCTTGTATTGCTAATCATGACAATGCTTCTGTAGGTTTTGTACTGCTTATCATGACAATGTTTCTGTAGGTCTTGTACTGCTTATCATGACAATGTTTCTGTAGGTCTTGTACTGCTTATCATGACGATGTTTAGTTTGTTACATTTGTCTAACATATCTGATAATTCAGGTAACACATCCTAGTTTGATATATGTGTCTTTGTCAAATATATCTGACAACTGAGGTAAAATATCCAAGTTTGTTTTATAAGTCTTTGTCAAATATATCTGACAATTTAAGTAACACATCCTAGTTTTATATACATGTTTTTGTCAAATATATTTGACAATTCCAGTAACACGCCCTAGTTTGCTATACACATCTTTGTTGAATAATCTGACAATTCAGGTAACACATCATAGTTTGTTTTACGTGTCTTTGTCAAATATATCTGACAATTCAAATAACACATTTTAGTTTGGTATACACGTCTTTGTTGAATATGTCTGACAATTCAGGTAATACATCCTAGTTTGCTATACATGTCTTTGTTGAATATATTTGATACTGAGGTAAAACATCCCAGTTTGTTTTACGTGTCTTTGTCGAATATATCTCACAATTCAGGTAACACATCCTAGATTGCTATACATGTTTTTGTCGAATATATCTGACAAATGAGGTAAAGCATCCTAAGATTATTATGATATTGCCCCAAGCTGCTACATATATGTGCACTATGAAAAATCAACAATGCAACTGAAAGTACTGCCTGGACATGAATAGGATGTTATTTTTTAGGCTCTACAACAATGAAAACAATTGTGCAGTAGCTTAAAAAATTAAAGCTGAAAATAAAAAGCTTCTCATTGAAGGTTCTGTTAACAAAGGCAAATAATGTAGGTTACAAAACTTTTTGTCAGCAAGATCAGTAAATCAAATCCTAGACAATCTTCTTAATTTGTGGAAATACATAATTGGAATGGTTGGTTCCCATATTACTGACAGCAATGTGCATGTTCATTTACATGGTCACCAATTCTGTAAACTTTTACATGCAATAAAATAAACTGTTTACATGTGTAAACAATGCAGCGTCTAAAACTGGCAAAAATTCAAATTCATTTATTGTTATGAATGTAATGGAAATAAACATGAAACAATAATAATACATTTTAAAAAATTAAACTTCACATGAACATTATAAAAATTATCACTAAGC
This sequence comes from Megalonaias nervosa, assembly GCA_016617855.1. NCBI lineage: Eukaryota > Metazoa > Mollusca > Bivalvia > Unionida > Unionidae > Megalonaias > Megalonaias nervosa. The sequence goes on along the minus strand of JAECUM010028622.1, from coordinate 10,721 downwards.
TACAATGTAAATACTGATGATAAATTAGTTCAATGGATTAGATTTTGCTGGTGCTTTACTGCATACTAAAAAGCACAAAGTTGACTTGCTGTTTTGATTACTGTGTCTGACAAGATAAATACATGTACTGTAGTTATCATTTCAGGCAGGTAAGGTACATACGAGGTTGCATAATTCTGGTAGCACCTGGTTTATATATAGCAAACATTTGCTGACAAATACTGGCCTATCTGTCCTCATGACCTTCAGATTACAGTTTACATATTTATTTTGCTCATCACACCATGTATTTAGGCCCCCTAACTGAAAATGACCACAACAGATGCTTTGTAATTAATTTGAACTAATAGGATTATCTAGGTTACATTTAACTTACTGTATATATAACTAGTAAGACTATGAAATCAACCACCATTAAAAAAAAAAAAAATTAAAGTATCAAAGTTATTTTTAGGTGGTGTGAAGACATCTATGCATGTACTCTTCTGTACATTTATAGGAACTGTTTCAAAGTAGCTCTGAAGAGGCATTTTATTTTTGTTTTTATAAGTGAAGATTTAGAAACTAACAAACATAAAATTGTTGTAGTGGCAGTTTGATTATTAAATATTATTCTTACCTATAAGCAATTACCATAAAGTAATTTAGGTTTTAATTAATTACAATAAATACTTTATGATGTGCTCATTTGAAAGTACATGTATATGGTCTAAATACATTGAATAATGATCAAAATGGGTGCATAAACCTTAATGGATTCTTATTTTGCATTCTTATTCATTATGACATTTTTTCAATTTTCTTCCAACATACTTTGTATTCATATTTGTTATAGCAGGCTTTTCAATTTTCTTCCAATAAACTTTGTATTCATATTTGTTATGGCAGTCTTTTCAATTTTCTTCCAACGTACTTTGTATTACTACATATATTTGTTTTTATGGCAGATTTTTTAATTTTCTTCCAACATACTTTGTATTCATATTTGTGATGGCAGGCTTTTCAGTTTTCTTCCAATATATATTGTATTCATATTTGTTATGGCAGGATTTTCAATTTTCTTCCAATATATATTGTATTCATATTTGTGATGGCAGGATTTTCAATTTTCTTCCAACATACATTCAGCCAAAATTAATAAGCTGAATATCTGTGTCATTTTCGCTTTTCTTTCTTCCTGATTTGTATAAGCGTTGTCTATCTGATTTTATGGGGCCTTATGATTTTCAAGTTTGTATTTATCAGAATGCATGACAAGGAACTCAAAGGGCATCTTATATCTAAGTTCAAATGTTCCATATCGCAATAAATGAAGCACTTAAGGCTAATTTATTTTCTGAAAGACAGATGTGAATTTTTAATATAAACATGACAGTACACTGAAAGCCACTCTTTAGATGTTATATGTGCTACAATCAGCACAATATGGGTCTAAAGCACATATAAAGTCTGAGACATCTACTGATATCTGATAGTCAGTTTATTAAATTCGGTAAGCCTATACAAATGTGTGTAAATCGGTCAGTTGTAACTGTTCTAATTATCCATCTGTTATAGAGCACTTGTACCCTGTCACACGATAATGTGAAACACCTTTGGCTGCAAATAATGACCCTTTCACCATCTACAACTGCTACCAGTTACAGCATAGCAACCCTAAAAGGTGGTGTTCCTACTACTGAAATAAATTATCCATTATGAATGGAGGGTGTGTGAAATATTAATACTCAATAGACTTCTGCAATCTGGAAATGGCAGTCACACCCACTATATAATAAATTTGTCCTTTTACAAGATACAGGGCCTCCGATAAATTTTACAATCATTAACAGGGATAATTTATCAATGAAATTTGATTTCTTTTCATAACAGTCAATCCCCTGCAAAGAAAGTATCATTAACAGGAATAATTTATCAATGAAAGTTGATTTTTATTTTCAAAAACAGTCAATCCCCTGCAAAAAAGTGGCACAAACCCCATGCTGTGATTAACTATGTACATATTAGGCCTCAACGTAAGAAAGCATATCTTCGATCCAAATCTGATATGTCTACATTCTGAAAATAACAATCTTTCCCAAAACTAATAAAGTTTAATTACACATGTATTATATATAATACAGTGGTCCCAGTCTTACAAGACCATCACTCCCATAATATTAATATGACCTTGGAATGGAAAGGGTGGCCTCGCATAAAATGTGCAACATGGTTAAAATATATAATTATGGTGTCAAACATGAAGTTACATGCTTTTTCCCCGTGTTTCATTGAAAAACATATTTGTGATGTCTTTTTGCCAAAACTGTTTTTGGAGTCTACTTTTTCAGCCTGCTGCAAACCACTTCTTAAAGAGTTTATGAACAGTGTCTATTTTCTGGAAAAAACAGGACCCATCATGTAATGCATGAATTCAAGCACCCCTCATAATTCATGAATTCAAGTACCAAATAATAACAGGACCCCTCATATAATCCATGAATTCAAGTACCCAATACCAACATGACCTCTCATATAATCCATGAATTCAAGTACTAACAGGACCCCTCATGTAATCCTTGAATTCAAGTACTAACAGGAACCCTCATACAATCCTGAATTCAAATACAAAGACCCCACATGTAATCCATGAATTCAAGTACCCGATAGTAACAAGACCCCTCATGTAATCCATGAATTCAAGTACTAACAGGACCCCTCGTGTAATCCTTGAATTCAAGTACTAACAGGACCCTTCATATAATCCATGAATTCTAGTACAAAGACCCCACATATAATCCATGAATTCAAGTACTAACAGGACCCCTCATACAATCCTGAATTCAAGTACAAAGACCTCTCATGTAACCCATGAATTCAAGTACGCAGACCCCTCATATAATCCATGAATTCAAGTACTAACAGGACCCCTCATGTAATCCATGAATTCAAGTACAAAGACCTCTCATATAATCCATGAATTCAAGTACAAAGACCCCTCATGTTATCCATGAATTCAAGTACTAACAGGACCCCTCATATAATCCATGAATTAAAGTACAAAGACCCCACATGTAATCCCTGAATTCAAGTACTAACAGGACCCCTCATATAATCCATGAATTCAAGTACAAAGACCCCTCATGTTATCCATGAATTCAAGTACTAACAGGACCCCTCATATAATCCATGAATTAAAGTACAAAGACCCCACATGTAATCCCTGAATTCAAGTACTAACAGGACCCCTCATATAATCCATGAATTCAAGTACAAAGACCCCTCATGTTATCCATGAATTCAAGTACTAACAGGACCCCTCATATAATCCATGAATTAAAGTACAAAGACCCCACATGTAATCCCTGAATTCAAGTACTAACAGGACCCCTCATATAATCCATGAATTCAAGTACAAAGACCCCACATGTAATTGATGAATTCAAGTACCCGATAGTTACAAGACCCCTCATGCAATCCATGAATTCAAGTACTAAGAGGACCCCTTATGTAATCCTTCAATTCAAGTACTAACAGGACCCCTCATGTAATCCTTGACTTCGAGTACTAACAAGACCCCTCATGTAATCCATGAATTCAAGTACAAAGACCCCACATGTAATCCTTGAATTCAAGTACAAAGACCCCACATGTAATCCATGAATTCAAGTACTAATGGAAACATCTTGTTTGCAAAGCAAAATATGTTATACCCATGATAATAAACAAATTCACAGTATATGCCCAACAATTATGTAACTGGGAATAAATCAAGACATTATTTTATATCATTTAAAATTCTCAGTTTTGCATTTTACTACTGAAAGTATTTTTCTACATGGTTCAAAGTACTTTTTTCTTCACCAAATCAAAAGTTACTCGAGAAAAGGAAGGCTACTGTATTCAGGCTTGAAAGTTCAAAACATCAAAATAGAAAGCATTTAAACAGTTCGTTTCTTGGCAACCTGTCCAATCTCTCAACACCCACCACAAATATGTACCGAAACAAACTAATGTTATACATGAAAATGACATACAAGCATGTCAAAAGTATTACATCAATGATACATGTGTCTGAATGAATAAGCTTTTTATCTAGGTGTTTATCAATGAGCCTTACCACGCTTGCCACAGAAACATCATCACCAATATCTTCAGTGGTAGAAAGTCCACAACTGATGAGGATAAGGATGAAAGGTAACCTGAAATTAAGATGACAATAGGCTATTATCAAAGTTCATGGTGACTACTGACCTAAACATTCAGACTTTAGAGCTACTGAACAATTTAATCTGGTGAATTGAACATACACTTATTCAACTATAGGTCTTGTATGACAAAAACACATTTGGAACTATTTATCCAGTGTCAATCTATACCACAGCAGTTTCTTGAATGTACCCCCTAACCAGCAGCCACCCACATTGTATTATACTGGTCCCACTCTTGAATGTCTCCCTTGATAAGCAGCCACCCCACTTATATTATACTGGCCCCACTCTTGAATGTCTCCCCTAACCAGCAGCCACCCCACTTATATTATACTGGTCCCACTCTTGAATGTCTCCCTTGATAAGCAGCCACCCGCTTTATATTATACTGGCCCTACTCTTGAACGTCTCCCTTGATCAGCAGCCACCCACATTATATTATCCTGGCCCTACTCTTGAATGTCTCCCTTGATCGGCAGCCACCCCACTTATATTATACTGGCCCCACTCTTGAATGTCTCCCTTGATCAGCAGCCACCCCACTTATATTATACTGGCCCTACCTTGAATGTCTCCCTTGATCATCAGCCACCCACTTTATATTATACTGGCCCCACTCTTGAATGTCTCCCTTGATCAGCAGCCACCCCACTTATATTATACTGGCCCCACTCTTGAATGTCTCCCTTGATCAGCAGCCACTCCACTTATATTATACTGGCCCCACTCTTGAATGTCTCCCTTGATCAGCAGCCACCCACTTTATATTATACTGGCCCCACTCTTGAATGTCTCCCTTGATCAGCAGCCACCCACTTTATATTATCCTGGCTCTACTCTTGAATGTCTCCCTTGATCAGCAGCCACCCACTTTATATTATACTGGCCCCACTCTTGAATGTCTCCCTTGATCAGCAGCCACCCACATTATATTATCCTGGCCCTACTCTTGAATGTCTCCCTTGATCAGCAGCCACACCACTTATATTATACTAGTCCCACTCTTGAATGTCTCCCTTGATCAGCAGCCACCCCACTTATATTATACTGGCCCCACCTTGAATGTCTCCCTTGATCATCAGCCACCCACTTTATATTACATCAGTCCTATTCTTGAATGCTACCCATGACCAGCCACCCACTTTACATTACAACAGTTCCCCTCCTGAAAGCCACCCTGATCAGCAGCCACCCACTTTATATTACATCAGTCCCACTCTTGATTGCCACCCTGATCAGCCGACACCCACTTTATACAACAGCAGTCCCACTCTTGAATGTCCCCTCTGACCAGCAGCCACCCATATGACCAGATTCCCTTGGTACTGAAGAGTTTATGTTCAAAAAGTACCCCTCTAGGATGACCACCCCTCTATGTGGAAAGCAGCTGGCTCATTAGTGAAAAAAAGGAGAAATTTAACTCTTGCACACAGGTTTACAGATATAAATCTCTGAACATTTGCTGACTTCAACACTGGCATTTGTTGAAAAATGCCAATAAAGTAACTTTAATGCAGAGGTAAGTAATCAATTATCCCTACTACTTTAAACTCCTTAAGTGTTAACTTTGGTCACTTTGATAGCTATAAGCTGTTATTACCACTGATAATTATCAAGATGACAAAAGCTAATGTATGAGAAGCACACTAATATTCAGTTCTTAAGTCATCACAACATCAGTTGCCATAGAGACAAAATGGTAAGATATGTTAGCCATTATGGTTTATACATCGCTCTTCAAAGGGCATCTGACTAATACCAGTTGAATCCTGTTTTAAGGATTTTATGCTGCAACAGATAAGGCACTACTACAAACCAACAGTCTAAAATCAGTTGATCGCATGACAAGATCACTTGTAAACACAGAGCATCTTGTGCAATAACTGCAAAATTTCCAATGAAGAAACAGTTTGTTGCAAAAAGTGCAAAATATCACCAGGCAAGCTCAGTTTCAAAACAAAGTGAAAGCAATTCAGATACTGAAAAAAGACAGTCCTTCAATTGCTACTGAGGAATCCAAGGCTGAAAGATTTAAATGTACATCAGCATACATTCTACTGCAGTATGGAAAATGCAATCCAATGACAGCCAGATGTTTGTACCCTGATTTTATTGACAAAACGGTCTTGCATCACAACTAATGATTATTGATAATTATCTTAAATAACACTAACATAAGTTTTGTCACATAGATTCCATTAACATTCCTTTAACTTTCAAATGAAAATATTACACTTTTTTAATACCTTTCATACTTTCTACACAAGCATTACTGAAATGGGTGATCATGTCTTGAAAAAGGCCACTTTCCTGCTGCAAAAGGGGCAACTTTTGGGTCATATTTATTTCAGGGCACAAATGGCATGCTATTAATATGATCCTAGTGTATTTGGGTGGAAATACTAAAAGTCTAGTCCAAACATGATATTTATATTGTGTCCCTGCTGGAACTAATATTTTCTTACATTTGGAAGAATTATTAAAATTCTAGCTCAGAAATAATATCAGAATGGTGCCCTTTCTGGACTAATAGTTTTTGCAAGCTTTAAAAACTATTCTTGTTAAGCAGAAGCTCACTACCCCTAAAATGTACCCCTGCTTCAGCAGCACAAGTACCTATAAGCAATGTTGAAATAACCTTGAAAAGGAGGTCACAGTGAGCAAGTTTTGGTGTACAAGATATACTTATCCCAATACATGCTCAAACTGTAACTTTGGTGGCAACAGGTAAAAACGATTGAAACTGTGTCCCAAATAATTTTACAACAATATTGGATAAATATTAGAATGCTGGTCACTGTCACCCAGTTTTGGTTTATTCAGACACCTTAATCCAGGAAATGTATAAACACTGCCTGTGTTGTCTCAGTAGGAGGTGTACTAAAAAGAAGAGCTGCAGCTCTGGCAGGCTGACAGATGCCTGGCTGGATGAACAAGACATGTTCTTTACAACTCACTTCCTTAAGTGAACTATGGGATAAGAATGCTACATGGAATGATGTTTTATTTCCCAAAAGTTCCATCACTCTGCTGCCAAATAAGACCGAGAAACTGACCTCATGCCAAAAGCAGGACCTGGGCATGTGTATGTCGAGCAGCCCACAATGAAAGCACTGATGTTAACCCCAAGGTCAAAGGCTGAGTGACAATGTCACAGAATAAATTGTCTTAGCTTTATAATGATTCATCCTAAATATGGATAAAATTCACCACAATGTTTAGAAAATATAAGCAAATGAAAACACTTGAGATGAAATCTTATCACATATTTTTGGACTGACCATGACCACGAGGTCAAAGGGGCAAGTATGCATGCTGCAGAATGAACTGTCTTAGCTTTTAAATGATTCACTCTACATATGAACCAAGTCCATCATGGTGTTTAGGAAATACAAGCATGGAAAAAAGGCTTAAACAAAAACCTGAACATATATTTTATATGACTGTTACTTTGATCCAAGGCCCAAGTAACAAGCAAGTATGTATCAAAATGATTTGCCTAAATTTCATAATGATACATACCAAGCGTCATGAGAACCTATCCATGGGTTTTGGAAAATCTAAACAAAATGTTGCAAATGCTGTTGCTGCCAGTAGCAGAAATGTTACAAATGTCAGTTCTTTAAAAATAATCATCAAAACCACTGAGATATGAAATAAAGGTTACAGTGGCAAATCTGAAAGGTACTCAGCAAAATGCATCCAAGCACATAGCCTCGTGGCTCTATGGCCATTAATGTCTACGAACCCAATCCAAAAACACAAAGCTGTACTGCTGGGCACACAAAACTTTTGGTATGACTATATGCATATGCAACATTGATCACAAGGAATGTGTACGATTCTAATGTATGTATGTTCTATTCATTTAACAAAGAACAGTACACAGAATTATATGTACACCCCCTTTAATAGTCTTAATGATTGACTCTGGAAATTGCTATCAGGTCTCAAAGAAAGTATAAAGTCTTGAACTAATCTTAATGTGCAGAAACTAATATTTTCTTATTAGACTTACCAAGACCCTAGTGTTTGGACCCATTGATACTGGTGTTTGGACCCACTGATATTTGTGTTTGGACCCAATGATACTTGTGTTCACCCATTGATCCTTGTGTTTGGACCCATTGATACTGGTGTTTGGACCCATTGATACTTGTGTTTGGACCCATTGATACTGGTGTTTGGACCCATTGATACTAGTGTTTGGACCCACTGATAATGGTGTTTGGACCCATTGATACTTGTGTTTGGACCCAATGATACTTGTGTTTGGACCCATTGATACTTGTGTTGACCCAGTGATACTTGTGTTTGGACCCATTGATACTGATGTTTGGACCGATTGATATTTGTGTTTGGACCCATTGATACTTGTGCAAAACAATCACAATGACCCTGACCTTTAACCATTTAACCCAATTATAAAAAGGACTCTTTCTTACTTAAAGTGCCAGCCATTATCATGATAGAATTAAGTTTCTTACTGGTATATGTGTCATTACTGAATACATCTTACAATTCAAGTACAAAGAGGACTTCACAAACTCTGTTCACAATATATGGTCTGAAAGTAAAGTCAATATGCAAAAACAATTTTCTTCTTTTAGTGACCTAGACCTTTGACTTTTGGTTCCAAAATCAGTAGGCCTCTTCTTTACTGCAAGTGCAAACTTTATGCCATGACCAAAACTTCAATTGGTGTCTTTCTTATCTCATATTCTAGCTATTTACAAAGTATGGTTAAGATATCTGGTATATAAATCAAGTTATATGTGAAAATGTTTTCCTTCCTTTAATCCCTGCAACCATAATCTTCAAACTTTTGAGTCCAAAATGTATTGTTCCCTAGCCCAAATACAAGTTACTTACAAATTTTGGCACTAGTAGTTGGCGGCAAACTCAAGTTATTGTGGAAAAACAAAATAAGGAACAGACAGGTGGATGAGCAGTTTGGTTTGGTTTCCTATTTTATGGCATAGCAACACAAGTAGGTTATTTAGCACAGAAGCAATTAGAGTCAAGTGCCTTGGCCAAAAGTACACCAAGATAGCTAGATGTCACTACATGATATGCCCTACCTTATAAAAACATCCATATGATAATCCATTTAAGGCCATTCCGCTCATGTGTTATGCTGTTCTTGTATTTTTCAATGCAACTGACTCGGGTTATGAAACAGCTGCAACTGAAGACATGTACAAATGCTCCACAATTCTGGTTCAGTCTGGCTCATGAACCAGTCAATGATAGCATCAGTTTGTCATTAAAACTTACATACAATGTAAATGTTCTGTTTAATCTTCTGATCTGCAGTTTCTGTAAATATCTCAACCTTCTTCCCCAAACTGCTTTTTAATCATCTTTTTTACTGCCTCGTTTGGATGCGTTTAACCTTGAACATTATGCGAGAGTCATAATATATTTTCCTCAAATTAGTCTTGTTTTATTTATAAGGAAGATTGAGAATTTGCTCAAATTTTGGAAATTATTAATTCATTTTTCACAAATAAAATGACCCCCAAGAATACAAGAATACAATATTAACACTAAAAGTCATTTTTCACCCTTTGTACTGCATCTACCTCTCAAGAAATCTTAATATTGTCAAAAATATCTCAATACAAGACATAAATAATTCAAAATCACAATTTTGGGAAAATTTTCAAATCTGAGTAAAATGAGAGTCAGACAAGTTTTTATTGGGGTCCTTTTTAGAACTATGATGATACAGAAGTATGAATAAGTCCATATTTGCTAATGTTTGTTGATGCATTTTGTTCCATGATGACCCTTGTCATATGCAGCAAGCTGAGCATTGCTTTCTACATGTTCCTTTCACATCTGAAAGAGCTACTGCACATTACAAGCTTACCGCACAATGAGAAGCTTGTATGGTATTCAATATATCAAATTTCATCCTGTCCACATATTTTGACACACCCCAAAAATATGTATCAATGATTTGAATTGATGAGACATACACAAATAAGTGCTGTAGAAGGTGGCCTCTATGATTATTCTTATCTTTCTAGGAAAATATATGTCCAATCTTATCTTTCTAGGAAAATTACAGTCTAATCTAATTTTATCAGCTTCTTTCAGCTGCATCCAAAATTTGATAGAGTGGTAAATACTGTATCTGGTACTTGCATCTGCAATGGGTCAATGTGGAATTAACCAGATATACTCTTGCACATGCAAGAGTCAATGTGGAATAAACTACATACCCACTTGCACATGCAAAGGATCAATGAGGAATAAACTAGATATCCCCATGCATATGCAAAGGATCAATGTGAAATAAGCTAGTTATCCCCTTGCATATTGAAAAGATAAATGTGGAATAAACTAGATATCCACATGCATATGCATAGACTTAAATGTAGAATAAACTAGATATCCCTTGCATATGCAAAGGGCTAATGTCGAATAAACTAGATATACTCTTGCATATGCAAACAGCCAAAGTGGAATAAACTAGATATCCCCTTGCATATGCAAAGGGTAAATGTGGAATAAACTAGATAT
>JAECUM010028621.1:0-16695 GCA_016617855.1 Megalonaias nervosa | reverse complement strand
CCACATCCGAAATCCACTGATATAATGTGGCACGCCCTGGTCCTGAGCACATGGTTGTTGACCTCATCTTGTCAATCATAACGTTGAGAACACTTTCTCACCCATGAGACGTAGGAATCTATCTGATTGCTAACCTTATCTCGTCCATAGGTGCTCGAGCTCGATGTTGAAAACAAAGGAAATAATCTGAAGGAAAGAGTCCTACTGAGAGACAAAATTACCTCAGATTACCCCCATGACCATTTCTGACATAACACACTGTATATCATGCTATAAATGAGACAAGGTAAGTAACTTCCAAAAACATGGCTCCACACTTGACCCTAGATTTCCTACTGCCGTTTCCGTCTTTGAAGGCACATGACCATAATCTATGGCTTGTTTTACCCCTGAGTTATTTTTCTATTCATCAAGCCATATTGATTTTTCTGAGTTGCACCAAACTGAAATTACGGGCTCCGAAACGTACGAAGTGCGCAAATTTGTCTGCCGGGAAGAAACAACCCTTTTTCTCTTCTGTTGTACCTGACGGAGTTGTTTCAAAATCAAACAAATATCGAGACTAACAATTTGTATGTCCGAAAACAAGAGAAAAAGATGTTCCTAGTGGTGTACTAAGGGTAAATGACGCTCGGGGCAAGTGGCATAAATGGTGGCCAGGGTGACGATGATGGTCCAAAGGGTCAGAATACGAAGCAGGCAGGGCCGAAGCCGGTGAAGGTTTTTGAGAGAGGGCTAGTGCCCCCTCCCATCAGCTAGGGGTTATGGGAATCTTTGAGAACCGCCGGCGGGGCCTGGGGATGAGATCTGGCCGCCATCGATTTTCCTGGTATTTAATGTTATTTGTTGGCTTTTCCTGGCCATCTAAATTCTGTTATTCACACAAGACAATCAAGCACCATTTTATGCACGTCTGTTATTTTCATAGTAGGCCTATTAACTTCATATCAATCATGTTGCTGTTAAGCATGTAGAGAAACCACTCTACATTTAAACCTACTGAGAGTAAAATATGTCTATAGTCGGAAGGTTTAACAATATTAAATATAAGAATGCGAAAGTATTTCACTCAAAAAATGAATCCAGAAAATGGGTATCCGTTGAGACATAGCTAATTGAGAAGTACACTTTCATCGTCAATCAACAGACATGACGCCAGTTACAGCAGAAAGGAAAACAGATCAAAAGTATGGATTAGCTTAGTCGGTAACTTGATAACAGTTGTAGTTGTAATGCTACATTCGAAGACAATAATGAAAGGGCTAACTTTCCAATTTCTTTGAAGACCTATTTTCAGGCAAATAAACTGCATCTCTATACAACACATATAAAGTGGACGATATTTTGAAAGGAAAGTATGCTAACAAACTAAAAACTTATATACTTGTTATATTGAAAGTATATCATTATCAGTTTAGATAGTTGGAAACAAGAAAAACACAGTATACCATTAAATCAAACGATGCATGAAAAGCACACCACACCTCAGAGAGGAGGAATCACATTGTATAAATAACATCATCGAGGAGCAGGGGGTTTTGTTTCTTCTTTTAAGACTGAATTTCTAGAATGAGACAGATGTGGAAGACTCGCTCATTAGACCATTATGGAAATTGAAAATATTCCCTACATGCCAGGTAGAAATACAACATCCAGAAACAGCACTGGTAAATAAAATGGTATACATCAAAAGTTTGATCAGGCAAGAACGATGCAACAATATCCAAGCAGGATAATAAATTTTGAACAAGCTGTGCGGTAATGAAAATCACATATCTGTTCAAGCAATCAATGGGGGCATTGTAACTCTTGGAATTTTATATCACAAAGGCATGGAATGTATACAATCAGTTACTTTTCCTATTAGAAAATCTTTGCCAAGTAAAATCACAAATAATTACCACAAATTAGCCCAATCGTTTGCGATAGAAGTTTTGGCACTACAGGAATGATCTAAAATGGAATACACAATTAACAGTGTGTGGATGGCCAAGTTTGACGATAGAGATTACTCCGAATGTTCATTTGATATCTACCGTTACTTTTAAACTACATATATTAATGGTACAATCAATATCTGGGATACGCTCATTTTGAACATTGTTCCAAATGCAGTATAGAATAAGTGAAAGACAAAATGGACGAAAAAGAATACAAAGTACCAAAGATATTGTGTAAGTACAATATCAACGAGATTCAAATGACAATACAATGGAAACAATGAAAATGTAAGAGACACAATCAACAACCAATCACACGCGAATGTCGAAGATCAGTAAAATAGAGGCTTCATGTATTTACAAAGAAAGCCCAATTTCATATGAATTTTTTGAAAACTTAAATAATGAACTAAGTAAGTTTATTCATAGAAGCCAGCTAGGTCATTGATCAGAGTCATAGCAAGTAGTAGCATATACGGTATAGACAAACTTAGAAGTAGTAAATAATTGGTATAGTACGTTGAGTTAAACCTATATCAGTGTTGCATATTAAATAAGCTGGGTGGTTGTCGCATGTTGATTCGCATTTTTCTTCTTTATCTCTCTCTTTCTCAAGGTAAGATAAAATTTATCGGATTGTAAGGGTTATGATGATGGTCCTTTTTCATTCGAAACAAGTGTGTGTGTGTGTGGGGGGGGGAGGAGGCAGTATAAAAGGGGTAGATATTCTACTCTATTAGTTATAAGGATTATAGGAAGTTATAGACAATGTACTTTGTATAAGGTTTTTAAATTTTACTATTTTTGCATTAGTTTCTTCAGATCCTAATCTGTGTGAATAGGATGGTAGTTTGGTATACAGCTAGAGGTGGGTGGGTGAGGAACATTAAAATGAAATATCTCTCTCTCTCTCTCTCTCTCTCTCTCTCTCTCTCTCTCTCCGTTAATATTACTAGGTCTATAAGGATTATGTGGGTTGCTGTTTTGTTTTGAAAAGGCGGGTAAAGGGTGGGAGCATACTAAATGATGGTAGATATTCAAACTTTATAAGGGGGATGATAAGGTGATAGGGAAAGGTTCTTTTGCATCCTACCTTGTATTTCGTGTGGATAGGCTGATCGTTTTGTTTAAAATAGGAAGGTAATGGAAGGTTGGAAAGTTATGGAAGGGGGTAGAGATTTTAACTTCATAAGATGGGATCCAAATGGGGCTTAGCGAAGTTATTTTGTTGACAAGTTTTTTAAATTATATTTTATACAAATTCTTTAAGTCTCTAACTAAATTGAATCAGCTGGTAGTTTTGTTTAAAATATGAGAGTAGGGGAGGGTAGGAATATTATAAATGGAGGTGAAGATTTCAACTTTATTTTTTAGGGGTTCATAGGGTACTTGGATCGTACATTACCGTGTGTTGAGAGTAGATAAATGGTTGGATGGTAGATAACTAGGTGGTAGATTGTAGATAACTTGGTGGTGGATTGTAGATAATAATTGGTTGTTGATAGTACATAACTGTGAGCTGGACAGTAGATAACCCAGAGGCAAATAGTAGGAAACAGCGTGCTGAATATTAAATAGACTGGGTATTGTATGGTAGACAGCTGGTTGTTGAAGGTAGATAACTTGGCAGACAAACTCGTATTTCTGTCCTCAACCCTATTTGACATGAGATTCCTGTAGACACCTCAAGTGGCACACTATACTATTAGCTATGCCTGAAATAAAAACCTTTGGTTAAGTTGACACGAACATTTTTGTAATTTCTGTGTCGAATCTGATTCTCAAATATTTGTAAATATAAAATTCCTAAATTCATACAAGCAAATATATTTCTATAATACACTATGCAAGATGTTACAATAACTGGAAAAAAAGTGGGTAACCTGTGTAATTCCGTGCTATCAGTATGGAGAATCAAATTACTTTTGTAAATAAACTTGGTGGGCTTTTAAATATATACAGAGTATTTTTCGGGGAAAAGACCAACTCACCTATGCAACTGACTCTGGTCCTTGATCTGTTCATGCCCCTCAGAGACTTGACGCCATGCGTACAGAATTTGAGGTGTGTGGGGATACAAATCAGATGATCTCAGGCATATGTGTTGTGCAAACATTGAAGTCTTAGTTATGTACTATGTGTGGGGGTGGGGTGGGGTGGGAGGGCTTAAGAGCTCACATATGAATTATAAGGCTTAACTATTCCCTCAGATAAAACACATTTTTTTTTCTACAGACAAATGAAAATTAAACTGAACTGAATAGAGACATTTTGGTTATTTTTTCATTTCTTTTCATTTTTATATGTGGATAATGTGGTTAATTTGAGTTTATAGTTATTAGCCTTACTTCTTATATGCATTTCATACACGATTGCTAGGCATGCATGTCTATTGCACTTTCTGAACTTCAGAGGTAAATTTTGAAAAGAGCAAGTAACTTTATTTAATTAATTTTCTTAATATTTTCCAGAATAGTTATTAATAAAGGCGTACTAGAGAGAATTATTCTGACTTCGATGGGATTGTTAAAATTTTGGCTCTTAGAGAAGGTTAATCCTGATTGGCTGAGCTAAACGAGGGGCGTGCTTCCCAGATGAAATCCAAGGTTTTTAAGTAATCTCTCTCGCGAAATTAGTCAGTCCAAGTTTTTCTGCCGAAAGATAAGTCAGATGGAATCTGAGGAAATTAAAAACTAATTTCTCTCGTTAAATAAATCTTCCAAGGGACGTGGGTCTGAAAGAATTTAGAGACCTGCTACCAGAGGCAGCATAGAAAGAGTGAGGGCACAAAGCGAAAAAATAGCTCCATACCTATGCACCACGTAGTGGAAAAAGACAGCAGACAGCCAAGTTACGGTTGATGACCCGAAGAGGTTGGAGAGAGAGAGAGAGAGAGAGAGAGAGAGAGAGAGAGAGAGAGAGAGAGAGAGAGAGAGAGAGAGGGGGGGGGGCAACGCTGACCTGTCACCAACAGTGATTTGGAAAGGATCAGAAGCAATCAGTTTATGCTGATAGGCCGGCAATTTTAGTTTGATCGATCACTCCATCATATGATGAAATTTGTTTTATCGGTTTAACAAAACGGCTAATTGCATTCGCATGAATTTTGTAGTTCTATTTTTAAAAGAAAGTTTATCATTCAAATGTCATGTTCAATTTTGTTTTGTTTATGTAATTGATTTACTTGTTATACTGTACATATAAGGGGGCACGTGTTGTTTTAATATCATCCTTGATATTTCCATTCGAGGAGGAATAAAACGCTTTAAGAAAATAAATAAATCGAGATGCATATATGCAATGCCGTTTAAAATACTGTTTTGGTTTTATAACGATAGCATTACGTACTGGAGTTCTATGTTCATCAAACAGTATCTTTATATATTTGCCCATACTATTCCTAGTGTCATTTTTATATTTTGGGTATCTTCCCATACTCTTCCTAGACAGTGTAATTTTCACATTTTGGGTATTTTCCCATACACTTCCTAGAGTGTCGTTTTTATCTCCTTACTGTTGCGGATACACTCGCTTCTAAGTCAATTCCAACCCGAAACTGAACGGATCCTTATCCACTGGCAGCTGGTTTTATGCATTTTGTTAGAAGTAATAAATGGAACAAATAAATCATGATCTTTCAGAGATTTATGCGATGGCAGATTAAGGTCTGCATTGTTATCAGTTGGACTCGCCCTATACACGAGTATATACGGTATTTTTGCGATTATACATGTTTCTCCACCTGTTTTGAGTTCTCGTTTAATCATTTTGCTTCGAAATTTAACACAGGAGATCTTGAGTTAACCATATCAGTATAGATCTGCTGACTTTAGCCAATACAATTCTATATTTTCCGGTACTGTTTCTGAATCTTCTAACAATGCGGTCAAAACAGGAGTAGGCATTTCTGTTGACAATGCCGTTTAGAAAGAACACTACCCAAGTAGCAGTTTGAGCATAATGTCGAAGTCTTCAGAATGTCCTTCAAAGTTTTTTCACTTCACTAGTTTTAGTTTTGTACAGTGAATTTTGTCGTAAGATATAGCTGGTATTACAATTCTCTGAGTTGGAATAAAGCTTTTGAAACAAATAATGTTAATCTTTTATTCGCCAAGGCTCATACAGAAAGACTTTATCATCTTAAACTAATTAATAGTGTTACGGGTAGGCTCGTACAATAATAACAAGAGAAAAGAGTGAAGTCAACAAGCTTTGTAAATTTTAACAAAATAATTTATTTCCCTAGAAAACAATGTAAAAATTGGAAATAGGACTTACGGTTTGTGAACATAATCCAAAATTTAATACTAAGAATGAAAAATACAAGTCCTATCACTAAATAGTTCTACTAGAATCCAGGTTCGAATCTCGACGACGTTCCAATATGGAAGGCGATGACGTCAGATGTGGTCGTTGTACAAAATGGCAACAATTCCTCAATTGAATCACAGATTGTGTTTCCGAATAATTCCAGAATAAATTTCCACTGAATTTCTTTCTCCCAGAATTTTATAAAAAATACACTTGTTTGGTTTTCTACAGAATAAATTATTAAATTCCAAAAACAAATGAACTTCCAAAACAATCTGGTTTCAACAATAAAAAACTATCCAGCCTTCAAGGTTTCAAAAATACAAGTGACTGACAAGCGCTCAGAAAGGGTATTATATCAAACCAAATTATCATCCCGTTCTCACGAGATAGATCACGTGGTCTCTTAACACTTGAACAACGCAATAGGAAAAATGTAATTTGTCACGTAGCAAGAACCCTATCTACTCTCACTCTGAAATAAATTTAAAAATAAAACATTGCTTATTCAGACTAGACGAAATGACCTTGGCAATAGCCAATCGTTTTCGCATAGCGCTTACACTACCGCAGAAACAAGGTGAACTAAAAATATTGTTAATGTAAGACCTTTTACGTCTTAGATAAACAGAATTACTGAAAAAGAATTTCGAATCCCGAGAAAATAATCATTACAATAAAATGTAATGAAACAAAAATAAAATAAAAAAGAATTTTAAAACTAACACACAAACAATTTAATTACATATATGTAACACTTTCCCCCATAAAGAAAAAGGAAGATTTAAATAATAAAGCTTTCTTTTTACCATATGTTAATTATACATGAGGTAAATACAATTACATAAGAAAATTCTTATGAATTATATAAACTGTATATGAAATAATATTTCTATACACGGGAAAGTGCATCTGCAATCAAATTGTCTTTTCCTTTGATGTACCTGATGTTGAGATTATATTCTTGCACAAACAAACTCCACCTTAATAATCTTTGATTTTCATTTTTCATCTTGTCGATAATAGTAAGGGGGTTGTGATCACTATACACAACAACCGAAGAAGGAGCTGAACTAATGTAAACTTCAAAATGCTGTAATGCCAGTATTAAAGCCAACATTCCTTCTCGATTGTTGAGTAATTTCTTTGGTGCTTATTTAATTTCTTAGAGAAAAAGCACACTGGGTGATCAAAACCATTTCTGTTTTCTTGAATCAATACTGCTCCAACCCCAACATCACTTGCATCAACAGATAATTTAAAAGACTGATTGAAATTTAGAGCTGTTAGAACTGGCGCACTTTTGAGTATGGCTTTTAATCTATCAAAAGCCTCTTGACATTTTTCAGTCCAAAGAAATTTGTTTTTCTTACTTAACAAGTTTGTCAGAGGTTCAGCAATATTGGAAAAATTGGAACAAAACTTTCTATAGTATCCGGCCATATCCAAAACTCGCATCAGTTGCTTTTTACTGACAGGCACAGGAAAATCAGAGATAACTTTACCTTAGCATCAACAGGTTTAACTTGACCATGTCCCACAATATGTCCTAGAAAAGTTACACAAGCACGGCAGAACTCACTTTTAGATAAATTGATTGTCAAATTTGCATCAGTGAGTCTTTCAAAGAATTTCCGAATCGTGGCAATATGTCCTTTCTAGGTGTCGTTGTAGATGATGACATCATCAATGTAAGCATCACAATTATCTAGACCAGAGGTGATCATATTCATCAAGCGTTGAAAAGTACTTGGGGAACCCTTCATCCCGAAAGGTATTACTTTATATTGATAGAGTCCATCTGGAGTCACAAATGCTGAAATTTCTTTCGCTCTTTCCGTTAGTGGAATTTGCCAAAATCCTTTCAGAAGGTCAAATTTGGTGACGTACTTGGCATTACCAATTTTATCAATACAGTCATCGATTCTTGGTAATGGAAATGAATCTGTTTTTGTCACACTGTTCACCTTCCTATAATCAGTGTACATATGGAAAGTTTTATCCATTTTCGGAACAAGTATACATGGTGAACTCCAATCACTTTTACTGGGCTCTATGAAATCGTTCTCCAGCAAATACTGAATTTCCTTTTTCAAGTATTCCTGTTTGAGAGGGTTCCTCCTGTATGGGTGTTGTTTCACAGGTTTTGAATCTACAATTTCAACGTCATGAAAAATTTTGTTTGTCCTGGTAGAAATATCTGGGAACAAGTGCTCATATTCGAATAATAACTGTTTAAGTTCATTCCTTTCTTGTTGTTGCAAATGTAAAAGTTTCTGGTCCAGATTTCTCATAATTTTCGAATTCTAAAGATTTGTTCCTCCAAGATCAACAGTATCCGATCGAATTTCTTCACTTAAATCCTCAGTTAGTGGGACAGGTACAACTAAATTAATTGTATGATTTACTTGACTATCTCTTTCAATATACTCCTTTAACATGTTAATGTGGCAAAGCTGTTTTTGTTTTCGCCTCCCAGGAGAATTTATGATGTAATTTAAAGCATATACTTTCTTTTCAACCGTGTATGGACCATAATACTTGGCCTGAAGGGGATTTTGTGGAATGGGCAAGAGAGCTAGAACTCTATCACCAGGCTGAAAACTCCTATTCCTTGAGTTTTTATCATATCTTGATTTCATTCTGGACTGAGTAGAGCGCAGATTTGCTCTTGCGACCTCACAAGCCTTTAAAAACTTGTACTTAAAATCAGAAACATAATCAAGAAGATTGAGCTCAGTATCTTCATTACAAAGACGTTTCTCTTTCAACAACTTCAAAGGTCCACGCACAGTATGTCCAAAAACTAGTTAAAGGGACTGAATCCTAAAGATTCTTGAACTGACTCCCTAACAGCAAACAAAAGTAAATGAATGCCTTCATCCCAATCTTTGCTCGTATCAAAGCAATATGATCGAATCATATTCTTTAAAGTCTGATGAAATCTTTCTAAGGCCCGTTGGCTCTCAGGGTGACAGGCAGAAGATTTAAATTGTTTAATGCCTAATTCGTTCATAGCTTGCTGGAAAATTCCAGACATGAAATTTGACCCTCGATCCGATTAGACAGATTTAGGAAGGCCAAATTGAATAAAAAACTTTATCAAAGCTTTTACTATGGTTTTGGTTTTAATATTCCTCAAAGGAATCGCCTCAGGGAATCTTGTTGACTCACACATAATGGTCAACAAATATTGGTTGACTGACTTGGTCTTAGGTAAGGGGCCAACACAATCTACCATAATTCTGCTAAATGGTTCGTGAAATGAAGGAATTGGTTGCAGATGAGCCTTAGGTATCTTCTGATTGGGTTTTCCTATCATTTGACAAGTATGACAAGATCTACAAAATTTACAAACATCACTTTTGATTTTTGGCAAATAAAAGTGAGTCAAGATCTTGTTACAAGTTTTATTTATCCCTAAATGACCAGCCAGAGGAGTTTCATGGGCCATACTAAGTATTTCCTGTCTGTATGATTTTGGAACTACAATCTGATAGTTCACTGACCACTCGTCATTAGCAGGTACCTCGGGAGGTCTCCATGTTCTCATAAGAATTCCATTTTTAATGAAATAACAGACAGGTACTTCAGTGGCTTCAGTTTCACTAATGGCCCTCTGAAACAAACAGGAGATCTCAGGATCTTTATCCTGTTCGACGACAAGTGATTGTCGTTTGTCACCCTGATTAGATAAACGAGAATGAGTATTTAAAGGAGGATCACTGTGATCAATACCTTTTGATTGATCCAAATTAGAAGTGAAAGTGACCTCATCAAAAGCCTGACCAATACATGTGTCAGCTAAAGGAATACATTCCTTATCAAAATCATTCTCAAGAGCTTTCTTTGACAAAGCTCTGGTAACTGCACAAGCTGGGTATAACTCATTGTATTCTTTTTCAATTGGATCAAATTTCTGATCCAAAGAAGGCTTGTCAGTTACAAGTGGATTAACCACAACCTTGTCTCCAGAAATGAGTTTATTGATGTTTCTAACAATGACGTAATTCTGCAAAAGACTGGAAGATAAGAGATATATCAGAAAAACTTGAATCGCTGTATCGTTTGAATGCGTCATACAGATTCGTGCAAGAGCCCAAACAATTTGTTGTACAAATTATCCGAAACAAAGCGAGAGGACAATGATAAGCTGGTAAATTTGGCAGTAACCTTAGAAATAAGGCAACAAAACAAACAAGAAACTGCAAGATATCGTTCATGAAAGAATATATCCTCAAAAGAAACAGGACAACTCACACACTGCGTCTGAAGCGAGTGACTAATTAAATGGAAGCTTTGGGGCCATAAGTATACGAATGGCATCCGAATTAACTTCTCTTCAGTGGACATAGGAAAAGTAGACGAGAGAGGCAATCACCTGAAACAATTTTATAAGGCTGTTGATAAAAGTGACGATTTAGGAAATTTACCAGCGCTCCAAGAAAAGTTTTGTAATTGCATACAAGTGCGCAAAGTATGGTCGTATGCGAGTTGGCGCAATAGTCAGTGACAGGTCATTTGAGATCGTTTGGGTTGATGCTTGGCTGAAATTCATCTTTTCCGCTTGTGCAGATGAATTTATGCCAACAAACTACCAAAAGAATGCTCCTATGTTTTGAAAAAGCCAGATTTGGAATTTCGAGTTACCATACATTCGCGTAATGGACTCTGTGAGGCTTGCTATCTACCTTGCCTTCCAATCAGTGTAGCACCTGATGCGGAGGAGGAGATAAAACTGCGACGAATGGCAGCCATACTCAGGTTGGTTGAAAACCAGTGAAAGAGGACATGAGTTTGTTTTTGTCAATTAGATAAAGGCTCACACATATGTAAATAGGATTCTCCATGACAATGGAACGCAAAAGCCCCCTGGTATTGGGACGTATCAAATGCAAAGAAACATTCCTTGGAAAATACGAACACTGTGGCAGACTATGCCATTACAAGAACTGCAGAACACACAAGCAACTATTGTCATATCACGCAACCAACTTTGCCAGCCTTGTGGATCTGTTTGAGACTACCATAGATTGCGCAGACAGAAATCAAAATCATAAACGCCTGTGGCTGCCCTTGAAACACACAAACAGATACCACAACAACAAAAGAAATAGATGAAATAATCACCAGGATTAAAGCGATCGCAAGATAAGCTGACAATCTTCGCGCTAAGGAAGAACAAAAACGTCGTCTCGCCTCTGCTATCGCTACTGAAGAAGCAGAGTACGTTCGTGCAAAACACAACAATCACAAGTGCCCGAATTCCAATTTCGGATATGTATTTGTGAGGTGGAAAATCACGTGGCCATTATCCCGCCTACCTACACCCCAGGCAAACACGCTCGCCAACTGGTGACCAATCCGATTCCTGGAATCGTATGCGGTGTTACAAAACTTTGCTGGAAGCAAAGCAGGTATTGTCCTTAGCGCTCGTCTGGTTATGCCACTTATTCGTGACAAGGACGTAATCAAAACTACTACTCCGCGGATTCACAGTGGCGCTCGCATGATTCTAACCGCAAAGGCATCGAAAAGATTATCGAAACCCTGGAGAAATACACCATTTCTGGATCAGGATGGACACTCGAAAGATGTGGCCAGTTTGAGGTACGAATTTTACTACGACAAGATCAAAACGTTTCATCAGGATCGGGTCAAGATGCTGTACACCAATTCCGACTCGCTGCTCATGCACATCATCACCAACGGCGTATACGCGGACATAGCCGAGTCATGTTTGGCCAGCGAATTTGATACAAGCGAGTATCTGAAAGCACATACGCTGTACTCCATCAAGATAAAAAAGATGTGGGCAAATTCAAGGACGAATGCTCGGGCAAGCCGATCGAAGAGATTGTTTGACAGCGAACCAAAATGCACTCGATCGTGATTGGCTCCAAGAACATAAAACATTTCGAAAGTGTGAAACGGGTGATTGTGTAGAAGGACATCGAGCACGTGCTGTACCTGGAATGTCTTAGAGACCGTTGTAAGTTCGCACACACGGCCAACATGATCGGATCCAAGTATGATCCAAGAACCATCCCATCGGTGTATACCAATACACCAAGGCGAATTTATCCCCTCTGGATACAAAGCGATGGATAATCCCCGATGGCATCACCACTTACGCGATTGGTCGTCGCACTATTACAAATGTCACAAGTTAATACGTGTCAACACATATCCTGGTGGCAGTTCTGTGTTTGCTGAAGCGACTTGCAATGCATCTAGAGTAAATGCACGTCTGAGAGGTATTGATCCACTAGGCGATGATGGCACCAACCGGTGACGGGTTGGTTGATGTCCACGGATATCATTGGGTGTTTTATAAGCAAGGTCATGTCGGTAACTCGCAACATCCACTCGACTGATAAGCGATTCACCGGGCTTTGGTTGGTTATTATGAGAAAATATGTTGTAGATCCAGACGCACACCAGTTCCGCAGTAATTATAGACCGGATACTTACTCTACGATGTCCATAGTAACTAAGGCAGCCGTGATATCAGCATATCAGTGACCTGTCTTTTAAACTGGACCCAGCAATCGTGAACTTCTTTTCTCCACATCGAGTACAAGTTCCCGTAACCGTTGCTTGTCCGTTACGTGTCTGAACTCCGGTCAGATTTCTGGTCCTTGTTTTCGAGCGAATGGAACACAATATGAAGATATGATTGAATTGTACACAGCAATCGTATTATTCAATGGCATAACCCAAAAGAAAACTCGTTGATGTTTTGAACCTCATCGGTTTATCCGCACAAACAAAGCCTAAATCAGCCAAGAATGGCGACGGAACCGTGTTTCCAAACTCAGTTCGGGCAATCATCATTGACCCTGCGGAATCCGATAAAACACAACTGTTGCTGAATATGGTTTTACAATAGTTAGACTGGGATCGGTTGTACGTGATTGCATCATAGATTTCTATTCCACCATCGACGACGCCCTTACCATCGACGATTTCGATGCTAACAAAAAAAAAAAACAAACCAAAACAAACAATCTGCTGATGTACGACGATGTGGTGCTCGAGAATCAAGTCAATCCTACACATATTTTCACGAGACCGGACAAAAACACGCATGCGATTTATTTGACTCAACGCTACGTCAATGTGCCTAAAGTGATCCGTGGCAACTGTAACATGCTGATGATATTTCGTGGTATTGACCAGTATGGTCTAAGAAACATCCATCGGACTTGATGCCCCGCCAACCACACGTATGATGAATTTAATGACATGTTTACGCGGATTATCTCCGATCCGTTTAGTTTTTCACGTCTGATTTGACGAATGGTGGGCCACGCAAGTAGTGAGAGTCTGGACACGAATGTATCTCACGCGGAAGCGTCCATTTAGCAAACAATCGTTCAAATTAAAAAAATGTCTGCTACCGAAATCGTTCGAAAGACGATGCCGTGAAGCCGCTCGTGTACAGCAAGAATTAATTAAGAATTAATTCAAAAAGTAATCGATGTCTGCAAACATGTCAAACATATGTTACAATCGCGGCAGACTGCGTGAGAAGACCACTCAGCGGGGTTTAAGCAAACATTTGCGGTACTGATTAAGCCCACCAAAGAAAATCCGGAACGTGCCAGGATATTAAAAATGCCAACAAAGCAACCGTACCACAAGTACCGAATCAGCCTCAGGTCCCTTTCGTAAAATAGCCAAACCCACTAATGATATCAAGAAAGCAACAAGAGCAGTTGCACAGGCGATCGCGCATTTACCAGAGGCGATTGTGGAAGTCAAAGAAGAAGTTGAAGAACTTGACGAGACCCAGGGTGTACTCGCCAAAGGGAAGAATGCAATTAGCGAAATACCAAACGTGCCACACGACTACACTTCAGAGTTGCCAACACCACCCCAATTTTTTTAATATAATTTTTAATGAAGTAGATCGCCAGGCGATTTTTGAAAATCCTTTGCGTGTAGCTCTTGGCAGATCTCCTAACTGGAAAGACTACATGATCAAAGTGCCATCAAAGACACATGATAAATGCATGAATGTTCAGTGGCCCCAAATGGTATTCAATGAGATTTCTCGGAAAGAAACAAACTACTGGCGATCGGTGGGATTATTTTGATCAAGCGCATACTGCATCTACAGAAGGAAAATCTGAAGAAGGTGAAGCGTTATGGAGAGAATTTATGCAAATGCTAGTATCACCACCACCACATGCGGTAGAACAAAGTCCAATATGGCGAATGGCTCGATCAGTTCATGAATATATAGAAGAAGAACTTGAAGAGGAACAAGCAGCCCAACCTGCACAAAGAAAAGCTACACTAGCCAAATCTGCAACAATAAGAGCAACACGAAAACAAATCCATGAAAAACGTTCTGCCCTCACACCGAAAGAAAAAGAACTGAGTTTCGCACAGTCCTGCAAGACGCAAAAAAGTTGAAAGAATCTCAGGGAAAACTACAAACGAAAGGAGACGGCCTTGGTGGCAGTGGAGGAATGTGTAACCCTAACGATCTTACGGATCGATTGGAAATACTCGTAGGATCAGTTTGTACGGGCAACAATGCCACGAAGTTATTAATGAAGCCACGTCGATTTGGCAGCAATTGCTCACGTACCATCACATGGACAGAGACAAGTACTGTGCAGGAACTTTTTGAAGATATTCACGAAATATAAAACACCGATGATGAGTTCTGAAACGATTGATATGCTTCGCGTCTTGCGTGCAATCTATGCTTTAATGCAATATGAGGTTGTATGTACAGCCCAGAGCGTGATCTCGAAGATCACCATCACATTCACAAAATCAGAATTCAGTGTGACATTCTCTGCACCTTTGACTGCTGGGGACTCACACACACTTGAGACTGAACTAGACTCATTGATATAGTACTACAGTTGGCGCTATATCCGATCACGACCCTTTGGTGGTCTGCCAGTGAATAACACATTTCTGTTTTTAGTAGACAGTATCGCGAACTGGCATACGATCGAACTTTCCTCGGCCGCGTACGACATAGACTCGATCAGTGACGAAATTCGTCGAAAACTTTCGGTGGTCATTGGTAACTACTCTAAAATTTTTATACGTGCCCATGAGCCCTCACTCTGTTCTGTCATTGCCATCGAATCTCAGACGTATGTGGTGGATATTGCACGGCCCTCTATCAGATCAGTGTGAAGTTGGCCGGCCACATTCGAGAGGATAAACGATTCTTGCAGCTTACATTGCCATCGACTGAATAAATGCTGCCTGCAGTAGCAAAATCATTAACTAGGCCTCTCAACAGCAATTGTCAGATTCAGATGCAAATCTGGCCATATGAAGTGGATTTGCACGGCGTTAAAGAAAATGAATACTCTATAAACCATGAGTAGCAGGCAGGGTGAACCCTACAACTTTTTCCTGACCTTATTTTCGCAAAATAAATGTTCCTACAGGGGCTGAAAAATAAGGTCAATAACGCTAAACCGAACCTCCTAACTTTATTATTACCATATAGTTTGGAAAAACGGATAATATATCGTTTTAGTTAGCTCATTTTTGTTATTTTATTTTTGACTTTTTTGTTTTTTATGTTATAATGCGTTTAGTTTACTTACTGGGTCACTCAGTTTTTGTCGTTCACCCTGCCTGCTGCTATAATTTAAACAATTATTATAAATATTATTAATAATGGTAGTTATAGGCGAACCACATTCAGCTAGATTAGCTCGAGAGCGATTAGAGGCAATTAGAAAATATTTACCTGTTCGTGATTCTGTTAAACGACAATTACAAGAACGTCAGGAATCTCATGTTGAATTTGAAGAGGATACAAAACAATTATTTGAACCTATTACAGAGACAACTAAACCTCTTCTTCCAGTATCTGAGAAAATTGCAGAGGCAACTGGAAAAATAGCAGAAAGAACTAAGAAAACAAAAAAGATTCTACGAGAACTTCCAGCTGAAATAGCTGCTGCTCAACCAATAAAAGAAATA
Organism: Megalonaias nervosa; assembly: GCA_016617855.1. Lineage (NCBI taxonomy): Eukaryota > Metazoa > Mollusca > Bivalvia > Unionida > Unionidae > Megalonaias > Megalonaias nervosa. The sequence goes on along the minus strand of JAECUM010028621.1, from coordinate 472 downwards.
CTTGAAGGTATTGACCAAGCTCGTGCTGAAATAGGCGATATAAAAGATCGTACACCGGAATCAGAAAAAGAACCAGAAGCAAGAGCCAGGGTTAATTTGGTTGATAAGTTTACTGAAGAAGCTATTAATTTTATTAGAAAAGCTGATGATCTAAAATTAATTGATATTGCTGCAAGAGGTTATTATAATCAAAACCAATTTTTAAAATCTGAATTCGTTGGTGATCCCGCAAATAAGGATACTTGGTACAAATGGATATATCGTATACGCTATAACGTTAATCAAGTTCGAAGCGACGATCCAAATTTTATTGACTATAAAAATAATATAAATGACTATATTGCACAACAATTGCCACAATCTCCAAAACCACAAAAACAACCACTATTTAAATTACCACGATCACCACTGCTACCACCACTACCACAACAAGTATCAACACCACAACAACAATTGCCACAAATATTATCAC
>JAECUM010028619.1:0-14672 GCA_016617855.1 Megalonaias nervosa | reverse complement strand
AATAACCGCTCGGCAAGTGTTCTATTAAATCGTTCAACGATTGCCTGATCACGATGAATTTCAGTATGTCCTCGTCTGATCTTAACGTTATGTTTCTTCATCAACGATGATACTACTCCAAGAAATTCTTTACCGGGATCAACTTGTAATAACCGTGGCCATCGTAGACCACCACGTTGATAAATGCGCTCAAACGCAGATGCAACTTCAGATGCTGTTTTTGTTGATAGCGGCTCCGCTTCTTTATATCTACTCGCAACGTCAACAACCGTCAATGCGTATCTATACGTGTATTGACGTCTACGTGTTTTAATGGTATCGTGTGGTAAAAATAAAATATCTGCTTGATGAACTTCATTAGGAACGCTAACATCGAAATGCGCGTACTGAATTTCTTTAGGTGGACTCAGGAAGATTTGCCATATTGCCTGTCGTGCTAACCATGATGCAGCAACATCACGTGAAACTTTTGCTGCTTCGGCGAGTTTACTAATCGCTGCTTTACCTCTCCAGAATCCTCTCGGGGAATAATAAACAGATTCCCTTATGATAGTTATATAATTAATTACCAGCCCCTAGCACTAGTTTACCTTTCATAGCAGTTTTTACTAGAAAACTAGCGAGAGATTCTCTGAGAGATTTATTAGGTATAGAATTTAACGCGTGAATCAATTTCACATCTGCGAGATGTCGTTGTTGCAAATCTTTACTTTTATACGCGACATCATGAACATGACACGCTTGATCAATCTTATTTACTGGATACTCTCCTGGTTTTGGTTGATCTTGGTTATCGAGTCGGATATCGAGACGAGTTCCTGGACCACAATAATTATATCCAGGGAGATGTTTCTCACCAGGGTATTTAGCCCATGGAGTTCCTGGTAATTTTCCTAACGAAGCAGCGATATCGCCCCCACCTGTCTTTGTTGGAATAAATTTATATTTCTTGGTGCCACATTTCACACACTTGCCTGTAAGTGCTCGTCTTTTATTTTTTGTTGTTATTGTCGTTAATTCAGTAGTATCGGTAGGTGCTCTGCATCGAACACAATATAGACTCATATTATTAATTATATGGATATAATTGACTTTTCAGCGACACGAAAACAGGAGCCAGTAAAGCACCATCCAGCGTTACCAAATTCTATCAGAATGATTATAATAGGTCCATCCGGAAGTGGAAAGACGCAATTATTACTTAATCTGATAATGAGATGGCTCAAGTGGGATAAATTATATTTGATAGCGCCATCTGTAGATGATCAGCGATGTTACGAAGTACTTAAAGATATTAATGAAAATGCAAAATTGTTGCATGAAGACAGTGTCATAGACTTTATTACTAATATTGATGAAGCGCCATCTGTAGATGATCTGGATGGATTCATTAATAATTTAGTAGTGTATGATGATGTTATGCTGGACAAACAATCAAATCCAGCTAGAATATTTTCACGAGGCTGTCACAAAAACACAGACATGATTTATGTTACACAGCGTTATACACAAATTCCAAAAGTGATCAGGGATAACTGTAACATTTTAGTTGTGTTCAACGGAGTTGATAATCATACGCTGCAAAATATTTATTATACTTGGTGTTCTGGGGACATGGACATGAACAAATTTAAAAATTTCTTTTCAAAAGCACAAGCTGCTCCCTTTGGTTTTGTAACAATAAATTTACATGATCCGAGGTCAAGATATCGTAACGGACTTGATACAATTTTTGGATAAAAACCATAGCAGCAGGGAGGGTGGACGACATACGCGTAGTGACCAGATTGTGAAAAAATCAGAAAAAATCTGGTCAATTAAAGAAGTTTTTACTATTAAGACAAAAACTTTTTTTTCAGCCCTCGTAGGAACCCTTAAATTTCAAAAATGAGGTCTCTAGCAAAGTGGTCTGTTCACCCTCCCTGCTGCTCTTTATGTTGCAATTTTTTGTCAGTGTTATCCTTAGATTTACTAAAGAACTTCGATTTCTCAATAAGTTTAATAGACAAAGTCCCTCCACTGAAATTTGCTCCTATAAAGTATAATTCAGCAGACCATAATTTTGAAATTCCGAAGCTTCAATGGATTTTAGTTATGTTTGGTATTTTAGGTGATTTACATTCTGAAATGTCTCTTGACAATTCAACATGGAGTGAAGTTTTGTACACACGTGGGGCACTTCTAACTATGCCTTGAATCTTGACCTAACTCCATGAGTCTTTTTTACTCTGTCTGGATTTTTTTAAAAAAAAGTTTCAAATTTCAATACATTATTTTAGCGACAAAAAGTATTCTCTCTCTGTCTCCGTCTCTGTCTCTGTCTCTGTCTCTCTCTCTCTCGTTTAAAGTTACTTTGCACACCGCCTGTCTTGCCCACCTAGCAGCAGAGAGGGTGGACCCTACAACTTTTCTGAGCCCTTATTTTTGCAATTTAACGGTTCTATCGATGAAATTTTCTCTAATTGGTCTCTAGTATTATGGTACCCTCCGAGTATATCAGCACCGGGTCACTCAATTTTTGTCGTCCACGCTCTGCTGCTATAAATTAAACAACCAGTATAAATATTATTAATAAATGAATATTGGAGAACCACATTCAGCTAGATTAGCTCGAGAGCGACTACAGGCAATTAGAAAATATTTACCCGTCCGTGATTTATTCAAGCAACAACTACAGTCTCGTCAAGAGTCTCAGGTGGAATCTGCAGAAGGTTGTTGTTGTTGTTGATGTGGGGCTTAACGCCATTTTTCAGCACACGATAGGCTATACATGGCGGCCAGTATTAATGGTGGAGGAAGAAACCGGGAAATCCCCGGAAAGAACCACCGACCCACGAGAAGTTACTGGCAAGCTTTCTCACATATCCACATTCGTCGAATCCTAGATTCGAACCCACGCAGACAGAGGTGAGATGGCAGTTATCCGTAACGGAGAGCGCTTTAGACCACTCGGCCACTCGGGGCCCCGAATTTGCAGAAGGTGCAGAACAGTTATTTAAGCCGATTGTCGAACCAACAAAGAAAATTGTTACAGCAGCTGAGGCAACACAGAGAGCTCTTGAAACATTGCCTGTTGATATTGCTAGTTATATTCAAGCAGCTCAACCAACACCACAACCACCACCACAACCACCACCACAACCACAACCACCAAGAACCAAAACTAAGATAATGGATAAATTTACGCCTGAAGGTATTGCTGCTACCAGGAACCCAACCCAATTATTTGATACTGCCGCGTTTGGATATTATGAATGAGAAAAATATGTAAAACCAGAATATATTAAATCATTAAGCTCTGCCAATTGGATCAGGGATGTATATCGCGTCTCTACTGGTATTCCAGAAATCAGATCTAATGAAGATATTATAAGTTTTAACAGATTTGATGAGGATGTACATAGATATATAGAAGAGGCTGAACGAAGTAAACGATTATCACAACTACCACAATTTGAACTATCACCACCATCATCACCAAAACTTAAATTACCATCACCACAACAACCACTACCACGACTACAACCACTACAACAGCAACAAGAGCTATAACAACAACAAGAGCTACAACGACAACAAAGACAAGAAAAAAAGAAACGAGAAGAAAAAAAAACGTGGAAAGAATCATTTCGTGATTTTCTAAGATCACCAAAAGTATCACCGAAACCAAAAGAAGAAACTGGTGAGAAAGAAGAATATCAAGATCCTGGCGCAACTGGAAGTGGTTTAGGAAGTGGCCTTATTACTTGCCCCAATAACGTCCTTGCTGATGTTGATCGACTAGAAATCCTCATTGGAGGAAAACGAGCTGGTAATAATTCCCCAGAAATCATTAATGAAGCAGCTGATATTTGTCAACGATTATTTACAGGTGGAATTATGGATATTAATGTATATCGATCCCTCATTAATGAAATTGCCGATGACTACCATAGTGACTGAGTATGTAATTAAATAACAGCTACTATAATAAAATGATCGTATATAGTAATCAACGTGGACCAACCATGGTCAGGGCAATAAATTCTCGATTGCCAGTATACAAAACAACCTACGGAGATGGACTAGGCGATATTGTTCAGGGTCTGTTTAGAAGGATAGCCCCAAAAGCAATACCGATTGCAAAGCAACTATCAATGAAAGCTATTGATGTTGTTCGTGAAAAAGGTATTGGTGCTGTCGGTAATCTCGCTAGTAAAGCATTCTCAGCGATCAAGGATAGACTAGCACGATTAATACGCAGACCTGCAGTCCGACCTCAACCTGTAAAATTACCTAGCACTGAAGTAATGCCTGCAAATATTAGTAAAATAATAAATCAAGCTGCTAATCAAAAACTAGCAGAGTTGGCTGATGTACCATTATCGGAAAAAGAAAAAAATATAACCGCTAGTCTGATAGCAGGAAGTGGTCTTCGTCTTAGACGATAATAATTATGATAAAGATGTTCAAACGTATATCTGATCCAGCGTTTGACATGGATGCACCAGTACTCAAGGATGAGTCTGTGCGTGATTATCAATATTATTCTTATGACGCTCGAATTCCAGATCAGCGTGGACGAATTGAACTACAAGTTCAGGATACAAGTAGGTATTTCTTACCCGCTGAGGCTTTTATTGAAGTAGAAGGTAAAATTTTTAAAGCGGATAATACTGAATACAATAATGATGTTGCTTTTGGTTTTGTTAATAATGGTATTATGGCGTTATTTGACAGTGCCACTTATATGATTGATGGCAAAAATATTGAATCAATTCAGAAGGACGTTGATGTTGCTACAACAATATTGGGTCTAGCACGATACAGCGATGATTATTCAAGATCAGCTGGCCCGTCAATGATGTTTGCAAAGGATACAACTGATCACCCGGATTACAAAAATGTAAATATGGGTAATGTAAGAAATGCCGCAGGAAACGCGGAAACTCCCGCAGTATTATCAATGAACGCAAATTTCAACTTAGGATTTGCATCACGTAAAACAATGTTGAAAGATAGAATGTTTTCATGTGCAATTCCACTTTCACACATATTTGGATTTTGCAGAAATGTCAGAAAAGTTATTTTCGGAGCCAAACATACGGTTGTACTTGTTGTTGTTGTTGTTGTTGTGGGGCTTAACGCCATTTTTCAGCACACGATAGGCTATACATGGCGGCCAGTATTAATGGTGGAGGAAGAAACCGAGAAATCCCCGGAAAGAACCACCGACCCACGAGAAGCTACTGGCAAGCTTTCTCACATATCCACATTCGCCGAATCCTAGACTCGAACCCACGCAGACAGAGGTGAGATGGCAGTGATCCGTAACGGAGAGCGCTTTATACCACTGGGCCACTCGGGGCCCCCCGGTTGTACTTGTAAGAAAAGGTGCCGACAATAATGCAATATGGCACGTTGAAGGCGCTGATCCTGCTGCAACTGCAGCGCTTCATGGTAAAGTGGTATTAACCAAACTTTCATTGTGGATGCCAGTGATGACTCCAACAATACCTGAAGAAGATCGGTTACTTGCTTTTATGAGTCAAGGTGGTAAATCAACGTTGTCATAGTTGACAGTGACCACAAATGCTGTTCAGAGTGCAATTAATGGTTTATTTACATGGCAAATAGCCTCTCAACAGGGAATAGCCGCACCACGACATATATTCATTGCGCTTCAGGATGATACACTTGCAGGTAATCAAATAAAAAGTTTAATAATATTCGACAAACTTGGTGTTTCTGAGGTTTCGTTAAGAATAAATGGACATCAAGAACCATCCGAAGATATTTTATTGAATTTCGATCAAAATCATGTAGCACGTGCATATCATCGTCTGATGACGTTCATGGGTCGTGATCAGAATATTGATACTGGTTTACAAATATCACAACTGGATTTTATAACATTATATCCGATCTATTACTTTTCTCTGGAACATTTAAATTTAACCAAACAATCTGTTGTTGATATACACTTTCGAGCTCGCGTTAATAGAAACATTGTAGATATCCCTAATTACAGAGTAATCGCCGTCATACTCAGCGATAAATCGATGTTACTTGAAGGTGGTAGTGGACGAATGAGAGTCGTTGATGCTCCAGTAGAAAACATGTAATTAGATCACCTTGATTTAAAATCAGGATAATAATTATAATGTCACATCATCACGCTAGTGTTACCCTGACTCCTGGTTAGATTAAAAAGCTACAATCAGCATCAAAAAATAACTGTGGAATAAAAATATCGCTAAAGCGAGAACAGATGAGCGGTTCAAATAAATTATCGTTGACCGAGCGTCAATTCAGAAACTTCAATGAAGCTAAAAAATCAAGTAAAGGTATGAAACTTAATCTTTCTGCGGGTGCCATCAAAGATATTGCTAAGACGGGTGGTATATTTCCACTTCTCGCAGCTATACCAGCATTAATAGCAGCTGCAGCCCCAGCTGTTGCAGAAGCAGCTGCATTAGGTGTTGTTGGAACCGCTGCTGGAATGGCATTAAAGAAAGCAACCGGACAGGGAATTAAAAAAAAGGGAAAAGGTCTAAGATTACCAGGGACCCCATATTCATGGTACGGAAAAGGTCTAAGACTTCCCGAGACCCCATATTCATGGTACGGAACGGGTCTAAGACTTCCCGGGACAGTTTACTGATATCTCCTATGTCCAATTTTGATTTACTTAATGCTGCTAAAAGACTAAAAATAAAAAACTTCAGAGGTGTTTTTATGCGCGATCAATTACCAAAACAACCGAATAATATTGAAACTGGTATTATTAATCTCGATCAAAACTCTGGACCAGGCACGCATTGGGTTGGATATGCAATTGATCCACGTGGAATTATTTACTTTGATTCATATGGATTAGCGCGACCTAAGGAATTTCTTCATTACGTCAGCAATAATATTGCTCCAATCTGGTATTCAACGTTACCAACACAAACACTAGCTGATCCACCAGTATGTGGTCGTGAAGTACTTAATGTACTTGATGCTATATCAAAATCAACAAAACCACCTCATGAAGTCGTGCATGAATATACCACATTGTCACATTTAAACGGATACTAATAAATATAATGGTAGATATTTACGGAAGATCTACTCGCAAAGCTAAGCAGCAAGGTGATTTATCTAAATACGCAACTCTTGATCAACTCAGAAATGAGATTGACGATTTATTAAATATTACAAGTGTGGATCAAAATGAAGTCGTTGTTTTTCAGGATAAACAAGGACGTATAAAAACGAGTAACATACAACTGACAGATGTGCTCGTACGAATTCCTACCGCAGTTGTTAATAATATCGTTATTTTCGCCGATCAGGGTAAAATACAAGATCCTGGTAAGTCAGTTAACGATTTTATCAAGCGAGCTGGTGATTCATTCAGGGGTTACATTATCATGAATCGAAATAAAATTATAGACCTTGGAAATCCAACCGTAGATACAGACGCCGCAACAAAAAAATATGTCGATGATCAAGAATCTAAGTACGTGTTAGTCAACGGTGGTATAATGCGTGCATTTCTCAATATGAATAATAATGGTATTAATAATCTTAGAACACCAGAATCTGATTTTGACGCTGCAACGAAGAAACATGTGGACGATAGCAACATTCATACGACAACTTCGCTAAAAACAATCAATACCGAAATGACCACACTCAATGGTACTTTTACTAATCACGTACAAACTTTTTTAAATTTTCGTAGAAACATAAACAAACCCATTAAAGATTTTTTTGGTGATCCACCAATCGTTGACATAAAACTAGCCGACGTTAACATGAAACTCAATGATATTGTTAGTGGAATACCTAATATTATTCAAAAAACGAATCTGATTAAAATCCTTCACAATCAGATCGTCAATGTCGTGTACACAGTAGCATCAGGATTAACAACATGGTCACAGCAAAATAACACTATTAGATATACCGCGAATGTTACTGGTGTGTATAGACTGTCTATCTTTAGCTCTGCAAAGTTTAAAATTTATACTACAACATTTCCATGGCGTCATTCAGCCGATGTTTTCTTTGGAGTTGTATCTATAGTGTTAAATAAAGATGCTGAAGAAATATTTTTACTGGAAGCAGATGATCAAACAATAACCGCAACGTCTTACTGGTGGTGTTTGGAATTTGTAGCTGGAACACCACAATTAGTCACTTAATATAACAATAATGGATCAACCTCAGTCCTGCATCGACGTTCAACGTTACAGATACAATCAAGTATATGAACGTCTGTCTAAACTAAAGGATTTTATTGATTATTATAACATAAAAATAAAAAAATACAAAAGGCGTATAGTTGTCATCGATGTAGTTGTTTACTCAGTTTCTGCTGTTATTGCTGGAACAGGATTATTATTATCAACATTGACGATGACAGCACCTGCTGTTATAACCATCATTCTTTCAGCATCAACGACTATTGCTGGTGTTCTTGGTATTATAGCTAAAAAGATAGATACCTGTACAAATGCTAAATTGCACGATTATATGATTAAATTACATACAGTAACAGAGGCATGTTCTAAACTATCCTTGTATATTTCTTCATGCGTTAGTGATGGTGAAATATCCGATACTGAATTTGCGATGATGATGAAAACCTATGATGATGCGTTTAAGGTGACCGCTAATGATTTTGACGAATTAAATAATAACGATAATAATAATGACAGACAGGGAATTACTTCAGCAGATCGTCACTAATACGACTCCGTCAAAAACTACAATGGTTTCATTAAGTTCGACCAATCCTGAATTTAGCATTAATTTTCCAACCGCAATTCCTGCAAAAGAAATAGCATTAGCACAGTTACGGGTTTATCATAGCTGGCCTAATATTAGATCAAAACCATTTGGTGGACTACAGCCAAATAATTCATTAGTATTCGCAAATAAGAATAAACCTGATGGAACTCCTGATTGGCAAGTAGTTAGTATTCCAACTGGCAGTTATCAGATAGATCAGATCAACGATGAATTTCAACGCAGAATTAAATCCATTACAGAAAAAGAATCCAAAATAGAGATTACTGCTTACGAACCAACATTATCAGCGGCTATTGAAATAAATTCCCCTGGTTATCTCGTAGACATCTATCAAAGTTCGATTAGATCTGTATTAGGATGGCCTGATAATCCACCGGTTTATCAAGGACCACTAGAACCACAACGATCTGATTTCGTCACGGATAAAAGAATATTTATATAACTTCCAGAATATCGAAAAGTAAAAGATGCTTATCCATGGCAAAAATATTTAGGCGATAAAAGAGTTATACATTATATAGATAGAGTAGAAAGATATTTTATAAAAACCATTGATGGCAAAAAAGGTACAATAGAAGTACTTGATATTGATTTAATAAATTCATATGCTAATACAATTAAATCTGAACATGAACGTGTATTTAATAATCTACGAAATTTATTTTCAAGCATTAATGTTTCTTACAGCGATGATTTAAAAAATCAAATAATTGCCTCAATACAACATTTGAATCAAATTGCTTCAGATCTGGAGTTTATGAATAATGTTCTTGTTAACAGAGAAAAACATTTATATAACCCAGAAACAAATAGATATGTTGTAGGTTATATAGTTAATGAAGACGATCCAGTTCAGCGTGTTACACTCAATCGTTTATTTACAACAGTATTTCTTAAACATTTCGGAATTACGCAAGAACAACTACCAACATTTATAATTCCCGGATTTAACTCTGAAGAGCTAAAGAAATCAGTTAATGATTTTATTGATGAACAGTTTAAAAGAATATGTGATTCATGGAGAAAAATAGCCCCACCACCGGTTATTCTTAAACATAACAACGATCCATACGGTGGAGGTCGTAATATATCGCCAGGCATTGTTAATATAACATCAACGATCGCAGTCAATCTAGTATGTGATGTAATTGATGGCAGTTATCAAGTAGACCTTGAGAAATCTAACCACCGCAGTGGCACTGCGGAGCAAGGTTATGTATTATATGCATTCAGTCCTCAATCTCCGCCTGGGTGGTTAATTGTATCTGAACCAATTAACCCCGTTTATCTACGTGTACATAATCTGTTATTGTCGAGAATAAATTTCAAACTTACTGACCAGTCTGGACTCATTTTGGATCTACGAGGAGAGAATCTTAATATTAATTTGTACATACACTGTTAGTTGTCGTATTTACGCACCAACATTGTTCGTTTAGCGAATAAATTCTTTTGCAATCAGCGCATTATTCAGAAAATATTATAGATCTGAGAAAATTTGCTTGTTTTATGTTATTTTTGCTTGTTTTATGATATTTTTGCTTGTTTTTTAGTCAGATTTCTTGCTCTGTGAGGGTCTAAATCATCACAACATTTGTAACACCTGGCAGGTCTCTATATACATTTCTCTCAAAACGCAGATAAAAATTATTTTTTTCACTGTAATGAAGCGCGATAACTCTGCTGTCTCTCTGTCAAACGATTATCTCCCTTGTAGTACATGTTATCTATAATCGAGGTATTTCAGTCCCCCGTACGGAGACGATATATATCGTTTTTCGTTAATTATTTAGTGATCTATCTTCTCTCTGTAAGAATCGCTGTTAGTGAAGCAGCAATTTGTAACAGAGAGGGATATTTTGACTCTAACAACCTTAAATTCACGTCAGTTTTATATACCAAGTACGTAGAGTTATTTTTAGCTCTAACGTACTTTGACCTTAACGAACGATAACTTATACGTGCGATTATTTTATTAATTTTTAAAAATTGAAATAAATTCCGTTACATTAATAATACAAATCCTGTGAGATAGCGCAAATATTTTATATACTTAAATTTAACTGTATTATTGATAAGAGAGCGATGACCGAAGTGGTAAGACTGTTGGACGTAGATCGAAGCTCTATTCGCATGTTCGAGTCTCAAAAAATGCCAAAGATATATTATCTTGCATTTGGCGACTGATGCTATTTAAGGGGGGGGGGGGCGCAAACAGCCCTTAAGATTTCATGTACCCCTCACCATGTTGAACAACGTGGTGAGTGCAGTTTTGCATTTACCCGGGGTTTGAATTGGGGGGGGTTTACATGAAATCGTAATGTCTATGCGCTTGCGCCTCTCAAAATAAACAGTAGGGTGATGTGAACTCGTGACCTTGTGAAGGGTACCCACATAGGGGCATTCAGAAAGAATGTCCGTTGGACCAAAGTTGGACCAAAAAGTCTCAATAAGATGCCTGTGGACCATAAGACAGGTCTTAACCATGAAGAGTGCCCATACAAAAAAAAAATCAGGCAAAAAAGGGACTCTTAGGATCTTATTGGTAAAGGCTTTACCAGCATAAGGGACCCAAGTGGAATGGTAGACCGAATGTCATCGCTGCTGTTTATTTTTGATAAAGTTAAAACTTATTTTAAATGATATTATCTGTGCTATTAAAAAACTAAAAATAACGGAATAAAAATATCTGATAATCTTGATCCTCAGAAAATTATGTGTGATTTTGAATCACTGCAACAGAGAAAATTTGATAATAAATATACACTACCTTCAAACTACAGGTTTATAAAATTAATATATCAATCTATGCTTGAATCACTAGCTATGGTAAACGATGATCAGGTAAAGCTATTTGCACCTCTTGCACGTTCGATCGAAAATATTAAATCCGAACTGTCTCACGAGTACGAAAGAAAAAAGATCGTGGATAATCGTATAATGCAATTAAGAAAGATTATGCTATCTGATTCTGTCAATAATGACGCTGGGAGCAGCGACGGTGAAGGTGGACCCTTGACTGTAATTATGGCTAAACAAAAACCCTGGCAAAACTGACAGTCGAACTATCTGTTTTTGTTAAGAAATAGTTATTTGACATATTCAAATATTACCCGCTGATTATATTTTATTGAATATGCAGATTTGCATGTTATATTTGCCACAAATTGTACCGATTGTTGACGTATATCAAAATATCTAGCAGCTGCGTTTATTGATGGGAAAGTTATTTCTTGGTCTGTTTCTGTATTTATGGATATAACAGACCTCGGGATCTTGGGATATTTACCAGTATTTCCACGTGCAGTATTCTCTCTCTGTGTAATAGCCTGCAGGTTAGATAACCGATTATTCTTGGGATTTCCATCAATGTGATCAACTACATATCCATCTTTAATCAATCCAAAAAAACACTCGAACACAAATCTATGTGATAGATATTGTTTATCTACACTGGTATTGAATCTAAAATAACCAGTATTATTAAGACTACCGACTGGTTTTTTTAATCGACAGTTCCTGATCACGCCATCAAGAGACGCTTCGTAGTTTTTTGATGATCGGATGCGCTACAAATTCGTTTTTGCTCCATTTATATAATAATATTATTTGTCTAAATCATTGTTTTGAAATCTGGTCAGATAATCTTCTACGGTTTTTATAGGAGATTTACCTGACAATATCAAAGTATTATTTTTTTTTTGTCATAATATCGTTTTAATTCCCTGTATTTTTTTCCGCCACATTTTAAACACAATTGAGTTTTTCCTCTGACTCCAACACCGCATTGCACACATGGTATTGGTCCTGTACTTCCATTTTTGATACTTTGCGCATGATTTCCACAGTATTCATTCACACACGATTTATTACAAGGAGAAGTATGTCCAATTTTGAGCCAAGCACATTTGTTTTTTGTTTCAATCATTATATATACACTAAAATTTTAATTTAAATATTTGTTTTAGTTATATGGAGGAATTATCCATGATTAAACCTTCCCCTGCTAGATTTGACCTTGACAGACTATCAGGATATAAATTTAGTGTTTCGATGCAGGATCTAGCTTTAACGAATGAAGATATAACTAAACGTATCCGTTAAGCCAAAAAAGAATTTCGTTACGATGGTGTTGCTCATGCATGGTCAACATTCAGAGTTGGAAATGTTTCCAATATGATGAATGACGAACAAGGAAAAGTAATTATTAACCACCTTGATAATCTAAAATATTTTATTTTAATAAAATTTATTGTAGAGACAGATGACGGTATCTGGATTATTCGTGATAAGCGTGATCCAGTACGTGTGCAGTCGGGAAGCAATATTGTTCTCTTAAATAATAAATCCAAACCAGAAATACTTACTGGTATAGACAGACCATATTATGAGCGAGAGTATCATGTGACCGCAGTTGTATATGCAATATATCCGCTGAATGATAAACCTGATGTTAAGAATCTTAAACCGATGAAACTGTCAAGAATAAACTGTGTAGCTGAACGAGTTACAGAACATTTTACAAATGCGATACGTGGTAATGGCCTGACAGATTTAAGACGTAAAAAAATAAACACATGGGCAGAAACAGTTAAAGATACCGGAGCGTCTATCAGCGACGTTGCTGAGCTAGAAAAGAAATTAAAATTCCCAATAACAGTAAAGACGTTAACCGGAGAGATTTTATATAAATCAAAATATGAATCAAGAGGAGCTTCCATAGACTAGTCGATCATAATTCGCATGCGTGGACCTCAGCAGTAACAATATTTCCACGAGATAGAACGGTTAAATTTTATGATGGTCATATACTTGATGCTATCAAAAATATCAGTAAAAGTGACCCTGTATCTGTGTGGTTATTTCAAAGTTCAGAATACGAACATTACGATCAGTTTGTACGGCCTAATGGTAATATTTACCGTACAGAATCTCTTCATGAAGAAATGGAACATCTTGCGCTGAAATATACTTCAGACAATGTCAAAGTTAGACAATTATTAAATAATTGTTTTACCGTTTCATCAGTAGCTGCTCATTTCGCTCAGGAGAAAAATTCATGGAAACCGACACGATCAGAATTTCTTGAAGATGTCCAGAAAAGTTGTATAGAATATGGACACGGTGGATTATGGAATACCAAATACAACTATAGTGACGTTATCTCTGTTGATATGGCAGCGTGTTATCCTGGAAGTTTTCTTGGATATGGGGAATGTTCTAGATACTTTAAGAAATTTGGACATCCATCACACGAGATGACCAAGGTTTCGATAAACGGATCCCTACCAGATTTTGATCTAACAGGATTTGCGTGTGTAGAATCATTCGAGTTTGCACAAAATCTTCATCCTATCAACTATATTTGGTTTGGAAGACATTTTTCAGAGAAATACTGGGTACTGATAGTGCTGTTGAGGTATATGCTTGATGCTGGAATTTTAATATCGTTGAGAGTAACTGAAGCGATTATATCGTATCGTCCGCAGAAGCAGGTTTGGTTACCAGAACCTGTCGATGACGCCAGGAAAGAATTCCTTGATCTTGACGAAGATGACTGTAAATGCAGGTACGATGAAAAACTTGCAAAAGATCTTGGTAGAAAGATAATCGGCAAGTTTACTCAAGGTAGTTCATACGATTATAAACGACACTGTACAAGATTGATTATGGACGATGCTGAGTTGGATTTTATAATCACTGATACAACGGAAAAAAATACGTTTGTAAACCGATGTAATGCTTATTTATCAGACGGGACCAAACTAGGTACGATTGTGAGATATATTGATGGCGATTCACCGCAGTTCACTCATTTAAGATCTTCCATGTTGGCTTATGTTTCAATAAATCATAATTGTCAATGATAAATAGATTTCCTCGTGATG